>JXCR01120611.1:37502-95971 GCA_002079205.1 Phalaenopsis hybrid cultivar
CTGGTGGTTGTTGAACATATACTCTTTCTTTTACGATTCCATTCAAGAATGCATAATTTACATCCATTTGTTGTATTCTTCGTTTATTTTGGGTTGCAAGAGCAATAACCAATCTAATAGTTTTTGATCAAACAACGAGAGTAAATACCTCTTCAGAGCCAATGTCAATAGTTTTACTATAGCCTTTTGTAATCAATCTTATTTTATATCTAAGGCAATAGCCCTGTACCCTGTCTCTGTTGTTGACCTTGATACTACAGATTATTTCTTGCTCTTTCAAGAGACCAAGTAGCCCCTTACGAATATGCAGTATCTTGTTGGTAAATCTTCTGTCATATGCACAACTCGCCCAGTCAACATCACAATAGTCCTCAATGTCTACATGCTCATTTTTTCTGAAGATCAACCCCTTTCATAGTACATTCTTCAGGTACCTCAGAATCTGATACACTGCGTCCATATGATCATTTCTTGGATCATGCATATAGTGACTCACCATGCTCACTGCAAATGAGATGTCGGAATGTGTGTGACCAGATAGATCGGACGACCTAGTAATCTCTAATATCTCTCATGATTAACTGGTTTTACTGTCTCTGCACTCAGCTTAGTCTTCTGATTAATATGAGAGAGTACAGGCTTGCATGCCACGATGCATGTTTTTATGAAGATCTAGTACATAATTCTATAGAAAAGACCATCCCCTCTAGTCCATGAGCCACTTCAATCCCAAGGAAATATCTGAGTTGTCCAAGGTCCTCAACTCAAATTGTTTGTCCAATCTAACATTTAGTTGAGCAATCTCTGTCTCATCATCACCAGTAATAATTATATCATCAATGTACACAACAAACAGTGATGTGACCAGATGAAATAATACTGTATGATTGACATTGATCTACTCATATCACATGCCCATCATAGCTTTTATGAACTTATCAAAATAAGCTCGATGAGGCTCCTTCAAGCCATAAAGCAACTTCCTGAGCCCGCACATCTTGCCCACTATCTGACATGTATTGAATCCTGGAGGTATGTCCATATCTTCTCTAGTAACTTGCCATGAAGAAAAGCATTCTTCAGATCAAGTTGGTGTAACCTCCACCCACCATTCACAGTCAGAGAAACCAGTGTCCTTGTTGTGCCCATCTTCGCTATAGGTGTAAAAGTCACATCATACTTAATGTCATACGTCTGATTGTACCATTTCATCACCAATCATGCCTTGCAACGCTCCACTTTCTCTTATCGATTTTATTTTATTGTGAAAATCCACTTGCACCCACTTGTTCATTTTTTTACTGGCAATGGTATTATCTCCCACATCCCGTTCTTATTGAAAGCACCAAGTTTCTTCAACATGGCAACCTCCACTTTAGATTTTCTTTAGCTACCTGTCACCACTTGGGTATAAAGGCAGTGTCTAAAGATGCAATGAATGCTTCGTGTATAGATGATATGTTAGAGTATGAGGCAAATTGAGGAATGTTATGTGAGAAAAAAAAATAATCAGGAGAATAACGATAAGAAGAATGACCTCTATCGCTGCGAGAGGTCCTCCATAAAGCCACGGGGGTGGGAGGAAAAGAAAGAGGAATCATATCACCTAGGTAATCAAATTCTAAAGTGGAAGATGTAGTATCTCAGNAGAAGTTGCTATTGACTCCCTACATGTTAGAAAAACAAGCAAATACATAATGCAGGTAAGAAACTAGGGACTCTTTTACAGTTTAATACAAGAACCCAAGAACTCGATAAAAGACAAAAAAGATATCCACCAATAAAGGAAAAATACAATGACTGAAAAAAAGGGAAGAAGAAGGCTAAAAACAGCTACACCAAAGATACTCATGTGTCCTGATATGCAATTCTAAAGTGNAAGTTGCTATTGACTCCCAACATGTTAGAATAATAAGAAAATATAGAATGCATGTAAGAAACTAGGGACTCTTTTATGGTTCAATACATGAACCCAAGAACTCCTCAAAAGACAAAAAAGATATCCACCAAAAAAGAAAAAATACAATGACTCAACAAAAGGGAAGAAGAAGGCTAAAAACAGCTACACCAAAGATACTCATGTGTCCTGATATGCAATTCTGAAGTGGGGGGCCTCCAGGATGTCACCTTACACCAGATATTGAAGAGCTAAGGGCAACATCAGTCTCTTTAGAGTGTGGCCCAAGCTGGGCCATCCAATTTGCAGGCTGATTTCCTTCTCTGTAGATGAATGTGAAATGAATTTACAACTTACTACTAAGATCTCCAATTTTATTTATCTAATATAAGTAGTGCCAAGGAGATCCTTCCTCATGATTTAGAAGTTAAATAACTACAGCAGAATCCACCTCCACCCAAAGCTTATACCAATTAGCCTTATTGGCAAGGTTAATTGCCCAATACACAACAATGAGTTGAGTCTTAGTGGCATCAGAGGCCATTATTGGGGTGTAGAAGTACAGAAGACACTTACCCAAGTGATTTATGTAAATTCCTCCCACTCCAGCTCCATTTTTTTTAAAGCTTCCACCAGTATTGATCTTCAATGTGGGATGTTGTGGAGTTTCCTAGTAAACTCTAATTACTTGAATAGGGTCTGGCTTGTCAGAAGAGCACGATTTAGAGACATTAGGGAATTTTTTCCATTTGATCATCTTATGAAGGTAAGATAGACTATTTCTAGCAGTTTTCCCAACATTTGGGATGACATTATCAAACTTTGCCTTATTTCTTTCCATCCAAATGAACCAAGTAGTAAAGAAAGGAATAGTAGCATATTTTATCTTATGCAAAATTAGTCAGCAATTGACAAGCCTATCTCAGGTAAGATCTTTCTCATCAATAATCAATTGATTCAGTAGTTGTTTCCATACATGCTGAGCAAAGTTACATTCAAAGAATAAATGAATCAATGATTCCTCCTCTTTCTTACAAAGCCAACATTTAGTGGGACCCCTCAATCCCTTTAACTTGAGAATGTCATCAATAGGAATCAACTTATGGAAAATTCTCCAACAGATAAAAGACATAGAAGGGGATAGGAATTTGTTCCAAATAGTATCTCCCCAGGGTATTTGCTCCCAACTGAAAATTTTAGAGTAGATGGCTATGGTAAGGCTTTGATGAGAAGTTGTCTGCCACAAAATGTTATTAGCTATTCTTCTATTAAACTTTATACCGGCCACTTTGGTAATAAAATGAGGTTGCAGAATATTGGATAGCTTAATTAGAGACCACTCATCACTATCGCAATAATCAGCCACTTTCAAATCAATATTATAAATATTGGTAATAGGGGATAGCCAATATTTTGGACACCAATTATCAAGCCAAAACTTGATATCATCTTTACCCAATCCCCAACTGTAACTGTATTCAGCAATATGCTGATTTTCAGCACTTTCACCCAAATCTTAGAATCCCCAGTTTTCTTGAGAACCAGTGTGGGTGCTGATCTTTGCAATATTTGCCCCACATGAATTTTGCCCACATAGAGGTTTGAGTTCTAAATTTGATCCAGAGTTTACAGAAGTTTATCTGAAGGAGTTGGTCAAGTTCCTTAAAACCCATGCCCCCAGCAATTTGAGGTTTGGCAACTTTTTTCCAAGAAGCCTAGTGCATTTGCTGTCTTTGGCTAGACCACAAATTTTGTTGAAGATTCTTTCTAGTTGGGTTTGTGTGCTTTTCTTAAGAGTAGTCATCTGCATTATATAGGAAGGGAAGGTAGTAAGAATGCTCTTTAACAAAGTAACTCTTCCCCCATTGAATAGGAAAGCATGTTTCCACCCATTAAGAAGACTTACAATTTATTCAAAACCTCTTCAAACTGGATTTGTTTGGTTCTGCCAGTGATAAGAAGCACCCCTAAGTACTTAATTGGGAGCTGAGAGATTGAAAACCCAGTGTATTTAGATGCCCATCATTTATGAGTAGAGGAGGCATGTTTACAAAAGATCATTTGACATTTTTCTAGATTGAAGTACATCCTAGAGTGAGCTTAGAACTTTTGAAGTGTCTGAAAAACTTTTCTAACAAAATTCTTATTAGTTATGGAAAAAACCATTATATCATTAACATACATTAAGTGAGTAATGGCTATATTGGATCTGTGGTGGTATTTGTTGTGGCTTTGACTCAAAAGAGCTTCATCAAGAGTTATAGATAAGTAATCAATAGCATGTATGAAAATGGTGGGTGATAAAGCGTCCTCTTGCTTTAAACCTCTGGCTGTAGTGAAGGATCCCCTCCCTTGTCCATTTATCAAAATAGAATGTTCATTGTTATGTAACCACCTCCTAATCAGTTGATAGAAATTAGTGTTAAAACCTCTAGCAGTTAAGAATTCCATTATGAAATCTCAGCTTATGGTATCATAAGCTTTTCTTAAGTCCAGATTATAAAACATGTTGCCCCTCTACAGGTTTTATTCAAGTCCTGTAGTAATTCTTGAGCTAATAGAGTGTTATCAATTTTTTCCTGATATTCAATGGCACTAAGAAAGTTATTCTGAGCAGTCAACAGTTCTTTTTCCTCCACATTGCCAATCTGTTCCTCATACTCCAATTTTTTGAATTCATTTTCTGCCTTTTGAACTTCGACGTATACATTTTCAAATGTTTCCCAACTCCATTTTTTGAGGGCTTTGGCAGTTTTAATTTGCAGCAAACTTAACTTGATAATAGGGTCAGGATGTGAAATACCTTTCCATAAATTAGCAATGTACTTGTTGTAAGAAGGATGTGCTGCCCACATGTTTAGATATATAAAGGGGGGGGAGGTATGATTATCAGTAGAAGTAATGCTGATAAGCATAGGCCTATGATCTGAACCAGCAAGACTAAGATGAGTAACAAAGGTGAGGAGGAATTGGTTAAACCATGCATCATTTACCAACATTCTATCTAGCCTCTCCCAAATAGCTCCCCTTTTCCAAGTGAAAGCAGGCCCCTTGAAGCCCAAGTCAAAGAGTCCAGCCCTGTGAAGATTGTCTGTAAAGGTGTTCATCTTAATTGAATTTGGGACTCTCCCTTTAGATTTTTTAGCAGTAGAAATAATACAATTAAAATCTCCCCCCACCAGCCATGGGGAATTAATCTGTTGACTGATGTTAATCAACCTATTCGACAGCTCCTTTCTGGCATCCTTTGTACATCCAACATATATGAAAGTAGCTTCACCCTTATGGCCATTCATATTGAATGAAAGATGGACAAATTGTGAATGATCAACTAAAATGTTTGAATTTATTTCCTTTCTGTAAAAAATCCAAATTTTGTTGTTAGTATTACAAATATGGGTAAAGCCAGCAAATTTTTTAATCTGATTTTGGGGGTTCTTATGAACCATAGGTTCAAGAATAACAATGCACCACAACTTGTATTTAAAATTCAGTTAAAGGACTCTTTTTAGGGAAAGAGGGTTAGTCATTCCCCTTATATTCCAGAAAAGTATATTAATCATTAGAAGGGGGCGAGGGGAAGGCTGAGATCTTGATCTAGTTCTTCCTCTATGATTAGGAGAACTATTTCTTCCTCTTTCAGCCTTCATTCAGTGTGCTCCTAGTTGCAATTTCTGCACTTCTGTCACTAGCTTTTTTCCTTCTCCTTGCTCTTTTAACTTGCCAATCCTCTTCAATTGTGTGTTTCATTTTAGTAATTATGGGGGCTTTTGGAGCTTATCATGGAGATCTGTGATGATTTCCTTTCCCTTCTCAGCTTGCAAAGGAGATGTAGGTGTGATTATTATAACTTCAATATCTTCCTTTTTGATTAATCTATGTGGTGAGATTTCATCATGGCTGTTAGGTGTTGATAGCTCTCCAAGAGGATCAGCATCTGAGGAACCCTCATTGAGTCTTGGGGGTGGTGCTTCCATCCTTTGAGTTCTGTTATCTAACATAGTTTCTTCAGCAAAACTCCTTGTAGCATAAGCTGCAAATGTTTCAAAAACTTTGTGGTTTCTTCCATTAGTTTTCCTACTTGGGGGATGTAATCTGTAGCATTTATCCAATGTATGGCCAAACATTTTGCAATGTTGGCAATAGTAAGGTTTATGCTCAGCTATTATTTCTTGCCAGAAGCCTTCAGAATAAGATCCAATCTAAATTCTCTTCAATTCAGGGAGGGTAATGTCTCTTTCAACTTGTATTCTAGCAAGGCAAGGTCTGACCTTATTGTATGTGAGGGAATCCGCTCTTAAAGGTGTTCCTAATGCTCTAACAATATTAAATAGAGCATTTAGCTTGAAGTAAGGCAGTAGGAGACCAGGTAGCTTGAACCAGAGGGGGACCACAGGAGGTTCTTTACTAGGATCAAATCCTGGAGTCCATTTTATAATTTTCATATTTATTACAGCAATGGTAACAGATTGTTTAGCAAAAAATTTTGCATAATCTTCCTCAGTTGCCAACTGAATTAATAGGTGCCTCCCATCCAATAACCCAATTTTCCAATTGCCTATGAAGTTCAGAAATTCAAAAAAACTCCTGACTAACTCCATTTTAGGGTGCCCTAGCTGAAATTTGCCCATAAAAGTGAATTTAATTTCCTCCTTTAATGAGTCAATTTCCTTGTTAGTGAAGAACATAGTTGTTTCACCTTCTTTAGACCCAAGAGGGTGAATACAAGGACTACAACCTTTCCCAGCAGCAGTGTCTCCTGTGGGAAAACCAATTGATCATAATCCTATAAAATTTAATTTGATTTTCCAACCACACCAGCATAAGTTGCTTTTGTCCATTGAGAAATAGTGGAGATGTTAATGGAAGTAGCCATCACCCTCCAAAATAACTAGTAGAACTTTTAAACTTAAATGAAAAGAACAGAACTATCCTCGAGGAAATAAGAGGCAAGGCAGGGCCACCTTAAAAATTCAATGGCGCAGTAAATAGAAAAAAACCAATGAAGCCTTCTTCACCAAAGGAAACCAGACTGAGATAGAATACCAAAGACCAAGAAGAGTGGGTAGAGACCAACCCCAAGTTTCCAGTAAACAAAGAAATGATGAAAACTAATGTAACTGTGCCACCATAGGAAAGCTCAAAGGGGCAATAAACAGAAAAGAACTAGTGAAGAATTCTAACACCAAATGGAGTCAGCAGGGCTAACTCATGCACTTCTTCAATGACAAACTTGAACCAGCAGCCATCAACCTTCATCTTGCCGGAAACCCTAGCAGAGCCCCTTCTCCAGCCGCTAGTATATATATATATATATATATATATATATATATATATATATATATATATATATATATATATATATATATATATATATATATATATATATATATATATATGTGTGTGTGNTGTGTGTGTGTGTGTGTGTGTGTGTGCGCGCGTGTGTCTGGCTTAAAATATATACAATATATCATGCCATAGGTAATCAACAAAGACAAAAACACATTAACGAAACTCATACACAGTCCAATAAACAACCAACAATGTAGTATCCCCTCCCAGAAAAATAAGTCATGTTTGATCAGCAGGGACAACAACATTCATACACATAATACATGAAACTACACAATGAAATAATCATCCTAGCCATTGAAATGACCGCTCAGACTACACTCCATAGAAAAAAGGCATGCAAGAACATACCCGACGTGCAAGCACAAAATAACACCAGAGTCACATTGACCTCATCTATCTCATCATCCTCTAGAACATTGAGGTTGAAGGGTGGCACATTTGGAGATTTCATTGACGGGAGTGATCTCTACACCTCTTGAATGCATTAATACAAGTATCTATTTTGTTGCTGGTATTGGCCTGCATAGTGATGAGTCTGCATGTGCACATCCTGGATCTCTAAAAACATCTCTTCTAAATGCCACATCATTTCAATGTTTGAAGGGTCAGGTTGTGATTCTTTGTAATGCCATTAGGATCTCTCTCCCCTCTCATGGGATGAACTTTATATAGAACCTAAAAAAGAGGAAGTCATGGTCATCACCTTTTATGGTGGCAAACTCATCTTTATTGCCTCTAGCAACCCCTTATTCATAACTTAAGGTAAAAATTAATAAGGGGCGCTGAAGTAGGAAAACATTGCATTAATTCCTTTATATTTTGCACAACTTTTTGGAGGAAATTACAATTTAAGGAAATGTATTTTTAAGTATTTATTGTAGTTATAAGTGGTGTTAGAATTGGAGCAAATTGGAAGAGACATGGAAGGAAAAGGTGGTCAATTGGTGCAAAAGGCAATATAGTGGGTTGGGGCCTTGGTGCCAGACTTTTGGGGTGTCTAGATCTCAGTCCCAAAATGGAGAGTGTCAGTCACTGGGTGCCAAGGCCCTAGATGTAAAGGGTAAGGCATTAGTTTCAAAATAGTTGGGCACCTATGTAATAAAATCAAACCTGGTGTAATTGAACCACTTCAAAGCATTATTTAGGCAGACTGAAGGCAATTTGATTAGCATATATTAAAGGTTTTTTAATGAGGAATTGAAGAGTTTTACAAAGAGGTTTTTAGGAGGAAGGATTGGAAGTTGTACTAATCATGAAAGTGTTGTCTTTATAGTAGAAATTTGCTCTAGGCTAGAGAGAGCAAGTTTAGAGTAGGGAATTGGTGAAACTCTGAGTGTTAAAGTGAGGGGAGTATATAAGAAAGCCAAAAGGGCTTTTTTGGAGCATTCCTAAGGCTATATTGAGGGAGAGAGATCAATATGCTAGTGTTTAAGTGTTGTATTTTTCTGTAAACACTTTGGTATATGGTTTCTCTTAGTTTTGATGAAGTCCTATAGTGTTTTCTCTATGTTTTCTAGCAATCTCTTCTACCTTTCTTGGTGGTGATTATCGGTCACCAAATTGGAAGTTTTCGATCGCCGAAAGGGGTATCCCGATGCCTGGTTTAATTTGATATATGTATATATATAAATTAGGAAAAGTAGTATTTTAAATTTTAAAAATATAAGACCAGACCGATCTTATATCCACAGTAGTTAAAATAAATGAGCATAATGCCGCAAGCAATGCATCTATCCTAAAGGATTGACTCACTACTTACTAGCGAGGCTCGATTAAATAAAATGAAGATTTATGACATCCGTTTAAATCTGCAAAAAGCCATTTTCTTTTATGTTTATCGATAAGTTTCCTTATTTAGTATTAAAAATTAAATAGGTTTATATTAAGTTGGGTTCTTGAAAGTTTCCCATAAAAGCAATCCCTTATAGTTAATTACATCTTAGATAACCAAATTCACCTAAGAAAACTCTCGATAAAAATCAGAGGATATTGTCTGCAAGAATTTCAAAGGATAGGACTTTTTAAAAGATTGGACAAAGAGGTGTGAAGTGGAAATGACTCAAATTTGGAACATTTTATTTTGGAATCTAAAGGAAGAAAAACTATTGGATTTCTTGGATCGTGAAGAGAACCTCTATGACTTTCAAAACTATCCTATGGTTTGACTTCGATTTCAGAGAGAATTATTTTAAATGTTACATCATGTCAATTTTATTAGTTAGGGCTTACTTTTATGCGAGACAGTCGCACAAATAGCCTGGAGAATGTGAGGATTTAGATCATAACAAATGATAATCTCAGAATTCTAAAACAGGTTAGGGCTTAAATTGTACAACAAAGTTCTGTAAAGGACTAAAGAAAGAGTTGAGGATTTATGTCGCACATGACGAAAGACCTTGAGGTCCTATGGCTTATTGTTTAATTCTAATGAAAGATGTGTTGTTGCATATCCTCATGTTGTTGTAGATCTTCATGCTGTTACAGATCTTCTTGTTGTAGAAGGCTACACATAAAGTTCGCTCCATGCTGATTGTTGAAGTGCAATCCTAAAGTCGAAGGTTTAAAAATTGAAATGACAAGTTTAAATTCAATAATTATGGGGGGTTTAAAGTTGATCGGAGTGACACAAGTTTGGATCCCATTGTTCCCTTGTTCCAACACCACTATTTTCTTCAGATTCACTTAGTCCAAATGAATTTACTAAACTCAACTCAATGAGTTCTATACTTTCATTTAGACCGTGGGAAATCTCTTTAGCGACTGTAGATTACCTCCGAGGGATTCCCTATCTTCCAATAGAGATGTTTTAATTTAGTTGCAATTTTTGTTTTGTTGTTTTGTTGGTGATTAAATTTTGAGTTTTCCTATATTTTGACTGTTCTAGCAGTGAATTTTATCTTGTTTTGATTTCTTAATTTTAGTTTTGGTTTTAGTTTTGTGGATATCCTAAAGTTTCAATTTTGACATTGAGGGTGACTTTGTTGTTTAACATGCAAGTTTATAAGCAGAAAGGTAAATAAAAGTAAATTGCAATGCAATAACTTAAAATCATACCTATCGTTTCTTCCTGTTCCTCCACCTGAAAGATCAGTACTTGCAATGCATATACATAATTTTGCAGAAATTAAAATATGTTTGCAGAGAGTACAGGTTTGAAGTGTGTCTACCAAACCCTATGTCATACATTGTTGGGTCTAATTTGTCCATCTGTGGGGATGATTCCATCAATCAAATCATAATATGTCCAAGTGTCCTCAGAGATTCCCAAAGGATCATGAAAAGGTCCTAGATAATACCTTAGACATTTCACAGTCCCTTGAATCATCTCGAATTCATTTTAGTCTTATTATGTTGCTATCTGGTTGACAAAATTCATACCCTTATGCTTAATGAACCTTGATATTTTGATTATCCTTATAAGTGGAGTAATATCATTTGATGTTTCACTTATGAATTATACCGGTAAAGGCCCTCCGGAGAAATTTGGCTTAATTAAGAAACTTAGCCGATTTGATCTTTAAATATGAGCTTGTAGTGTTTTTAAAATGTTTCAAATTAATTATAGTTCATTTTCTTAAACCTCATTAGACCAGTTATTGATTAAGCCTAATTCACTACTAAGCCCTTAAACCTTAATGGGTAGATTTGTAATTATAGAAAATTTTAAATATTTATGCTCTTAATTCTTATTAGGAATGATAAATTATTCTAACAAAAACATCAATTGCAGTTTTAAACTAGTGGGTTAAGATCTTCCAACGTCAAACCCCTCACCTTAATATCTTCCAATTTTGTTACTCTTCCAAATTTCATCAATTTGAGAAATTACAAATTTATCCTTAATGAGGTTAAAGCTAGATTGTTTGCTACCATTTATCCCTTTTATATTTCAATCATCTAGACATGTCAATTAAGATCATCTATTACTCATTTACCCTTTGGTTAGGCCTAAATATTAATTAAGGCTTAAATCTTAAAACTACCATCTTGCTCTTATGAACTTAACACCTCATAATTCATTAAATTAAACTCAAATTACTTCAAAATTTATATAATTCCCCACTCTTAAGTTAATTAAAACATGAGAGGAGAAAATGTGATTTTTCTAAATTTATCTAATTTTAATAATTATTTTAGTGCAAAAATAGGGATTTTTAATGAAATTTTAATAACTCAACAAAAACAAAACTTCTATCCTTAAGAAAATTATTGGAGATTCAACTAGGTTAAAGGACCATTAGACAAATTTTCATGATTTTTAAATATTTCATTTAATTATTAGAATTATTTGTTTCTTTTGAGATTAATTAAATATTAAAAATTATTTATGTGGAAAATTAAATTTTTTATTTTTCTTTGATCTCTCTAAGATCATGGAACCCAGAGATAAAAATTTCCTATTTTATAATTTATATTTAAATTATTATAATTATTTTGTTGGAAAATTAAAGGAAATTCATTTTAACCTTTAAAGATTAATTTAAGTCTTTAAAAATCAATTTCTTCACTTACAACATTAGGAAAATAAATTTCATTGCTCCGAGGTGATTAGGAGGCCAAATGCAAAGTTTTTGTGAATTTTAATAATCTTTTAGTTTTTATGATTTTTTAATTAATTTTTATATATTTAAATATTTAAAGAAGCTTTAAAAAATGAAAATATTACTTTAATTCCAATTTTATTTTTCTTGGAGTCCTCTGATTACACAGAACTCCCAATACCAATTTTATAATTTTTTGACTTATGCTTTAATTATTATAATTATTTTAATGCTAAAAATGTTATTTTACTTAGAAAATTCCAATTTAGTTGGAAAATCAATTCCAATTGACTTTAAACTTTATGGGGAGTTCTTTTAACATTAAGCTACAATAGAGAATGATTTTTATGCCATTTACATTTATAGTTATTCTAATTTAATTTTTTTTCTTTTTTAGGGGTTGGTGACAATTAGGATTATTCTTAATAAGTTAAACTAAGTTTAAATTTTTTCTAGGGTCCTCTAATTACAGTGAACCTACCATAACAAATTTTGTATTTTTTTATTAGTATTTTAATTACTATTTTTATTTTCCCAAAATAGACATGATGTATTTGAAAAATAGAGATCTTTGCCTAGAGATCTCCCTTGACCTTGGAAAAATCAGGGAAGTTCCCTCATGACAATGAGAACCAAAGAACTAAGAATCAAGTGATGGTGAAATTTCCATACAAATGGAGAGTACAAATAAGAAATACATCATTTAATTAATTACAAATCACACATGCATCATACTGGCATGTAAACATATCCACATTATTCGTCGTTGTTCACTAAGCATGAGGCTATTTTTCTTTTATTTTTATGATTTTCCTACACCAAGATAAGGATTTTCTAAGTTCTAGAATTTAATTAATTCAATAGATCCTTTTTTTTCTATTTAAACCACACGACGCCACGTAATCCTCAGCATCTCTAAAGCCTCCACGCGACGTCTTTTGCTTTGTTGCCATCGTTTGAGTCAGTGCTAACTTGGCCCGCTGTTCACGCACCAAAAGCTCATTCGATGCGATCTCGTATGTCTGTCTGATACACGCACAATCTAACAGCTCCTAGTCTTCGTCCCCAGGACCTTTAGCCTGTAAACCGTCCACACTAAAACCCTAATTTTTCTCTCAATACTCAACCAAATCATTTTAGGTTTCTTTTTATAGACCCGTCTAGACTAGGCGAACACATCTTTATGGTTAATCAAGTCATAAATCGAGTATATACACATGAAGAATTAAAGTAGGCTCGGTTTGAGGGGAGATATCAATACATTTTCCAAAGAGGTGTGGCCTCAATTGGGTGCTTCCAAAAGCTTGAGTTTATTCTAAGAAACTCTTAGATGAAGCCTTGAGCTGTGGTGAATTACCTAGGTATGAAATCGATCGAGATAAATTTGGGGAGTTGATCAAAGTCTATGCTAGGGCGGTCTGTTGATGGAGCTTTCAGTGGAGAAATTCTTCTTTGGCTTTAGGGATGGTGTGGGTTAAGTTAATTTGGGTTTGGCGGAGTTTGGAGAGGTGTCCTGTTTCGGGCTCATATTAGGGTTGAGAAAGTAGCTCTGGTTAATGGAGGAGAGAGATTGGAAGTGGATAGTTTGAGCTTAGGAAGGCTATAGGAGGCTCTATAATCAATTAGGCAGAGTCTCCCCAAGGTAATTGTGCATCTCCCCTTTGGTTGTAGAGGAGTGGGTTTAAATAGAGGAGATTTTGGTGGCTAACATGGCTGACCAGTGGGTGGAGAGTGGTGCTTAAGTGGAGGTAAGAAGTGCTTAAGTGTCCATTTCTGGGACACATCAAGTCGGTTCAATTTTAAGTTTTGGCCAAGGTGGAGCTCTTGGGTTTAGGTTTTTTGGCAGCCAAGCTGGCAGCTGGTGATACAAGATTTTGTATATGCAAATATTTATAAAGTTAACGCCACGCAACGGTGTCAAAAACTTGATACGAGATTTTGTATATGCAAAGATTTATGAAGTTGACACCACTCAACGATGCCAAAAACTTGATGCAGGCATATTTCTAATAAATATGAAATATAATCCTAACAAAAACAATTTTTATTAAAATAATATAACTTTTAGAACTCTTTTTAAACTACAAAATCTCTATTAATATCAATGTAAGTATACATATCGTTCAAGTAATAAATGGCTCTAATGGAGTCCTAGATATCGATCCCACAGGGATGTTAGAAAATCCTAAAGTAAATTATATAAATTATTTTATAACAAAAACAAAAAATAAAAGCAGAGTGAGAAGTTTGAAATTGACTACTCAGGTGAATGCTAATTAAAATGCAGATGTAAGACTAGAGAAATTAAACTAAACTAAATACTAAACTTTCAAAAGTAAAATTGCATAAATTTAACAAAGTTTTTTTATAACAAAAAGTTCAAATTTAAGAAAGCATCCTTCCCATTTACAATGAGTTAATAAATTGTGAAGAAATTTAAATCATTTAAAAATATGTTTAAAAATATTTTTTGCCAAATAGGAGCAATTATTCTTTATCCTCTTTCGAGTGTCATAAAGAATATTGACTAATTCAAAGTTTGGTTCCTAATTCTGTGGTTAGGCTTGGAGGATACCGACTGTCACTCTAGAGCTACCACAAATCCTAACAAAAATATTTTTTATAAAAATAATTTAACTCTTAGAACTCTTTTTAAACTACAAAATCTCTCTTAATATCAACGCAAGTATACATATCTTTCAAGTAATAAATGGCTCTAATGGAGTCCTAGATATCGATCCCACAGGGATGTTGGAAAATCCTAAAGTAAATTATAAAAATTATTTTATAACAAAAAAAATAATAAAAGTAAAGTGAGAAGTTTAAAAATTGACTACTTAGGTGAATGCAATTAAAATGCAAATGTAAAACAAGAGAAATTAAACTAAACTAAATTCTAAACTTTCAAAAGTAAAATTGCAAAAAATCAACAAAGTTTTTGTTTTGACGAAAAGTTCAAATTTAAGAAAGCATCCTTCCTATTTACAATGAGTTAATGGATTGTGAAGAACTTTAAATCATTTAAAAATAGATTTAAAAACTTTTTTGTGTCAAATAGGAGCAATTATTCTTTACTCTCTTTCGAGTGTCATAAAGAACATTGACTAATTCAGAGTTTGGTTCCTAATTTTGTGGTTAAGCTGGGAGGATACCGACTGCCACTCCAGAGCTCCCATAACTCCTCATGCACGGGTCATAAATTTTTTCTTTGAGAATTGGGGTAAGTGTAGTTTCTGCTTCTAGTAGACATCTTTTCTCCTCTAGTAAGAAGGCTCGATGTTTACGAAGGTTAGAATTACAGCGTTGAGTTCTCCTTAGTCGCACATCTGACACTCTTTCTTCATCAGCACTAACTAAATTCCCCATCGGTGCAGTTATCATGGACGGTAGAAGACTGGTTCTTTCCATTGAATCTTATTGTTTTGCTACTTTCTTCCTTTTAAGTGAGGAGTCTTCTTTGGTACAATTCCTTAGCAGTGATAGTAATCCTTCTTTCTCCCGACAACTGATTTTGTCAATCAAGGGACCCTCGTAGTCTATGTTGACCTGAACGAAGTCCAAGTTAAAGTCTATGATGCTGACTTGGGCTACCCTTTCCTTACTCAATGCGAGATTCAAGCCGCCTCTAAACGCAAAAATCTGCTTTCTTCCTGACAATTTTCTGCAGAAGACAGAAAAACATCAGTGCGCTAAAGTTTAGAATTTAAAATAAGAGGAGGAAATCAAAGTGAGCAAATTCAACAATTTTCATTTTATTGAAGTTAATTTTCTTTTAAAAATTTTTGACCCAGTCACAGACGCTTGGCCAAATAAATAACCCTAAAATAAGTAACATTTTTAAAAATATGTTTCAAGCAATGTCATGTCGTGTTGTATTTCTTCAAATATCGGTCATTAATCAACAACGTAGGTATTTTACCCAAGAAACCCACCAGCTGGTAAGATCCTCCTGAATAGACCTTCTCTATGACAAATGGTCCCTCCCAAGTTGATTCAAAATTTCCACCTATCTTGTGATGTGCAAGAATAGGTATTTTAAGAATGAGAATGATGTCACCAACTTTGAACGCCCTCGGGTGGAAAAAATTGTCATGAGCCTGCACCATCCTTGCTTGGTAAAGCTCCAATTACTATTGTGCTTCTAATCATTTTTGCTCGAGACTTTTCAATCATTCAAGTCTTTATTTTACAATTCCTTCTATTGTAATTTGGTTGGTGATGACAACTCCAAGAGACGGTGTCTAAACTTCTAATGGTGGTAGGCCTCAGACCCATGCACAAGTGCGTAGGGTGTACATCGAGTGGGAGTTCTGAACTTTGTGTGGTAAACTCACAAAGCTTATAGTAGTTTATGATGCTAATCACTTTTGTCTTCATCCAATGTTTTCTTGAAAATTTGCTCGAGCATCTTGTTGAAGGCCTCGGCTAGTCTGTTTGTTCTGTGATAATAAATTATTGAAAATCTCCAACCTATCCCATGTCATTTGATAAAGTTATTTATCATTGTGCTCTAGAAGGCTGTCACATAGACAATTTGATTCTTGAAAAGTTGGAGAACATGTTCTGATGTAACCTCTCGTAACGGCACTGTTTCTGCCTACTTAGAGATATAATCCATAGCGACAAGAATAAACATGTGTCCCTTAGAGGATTGGATGTCTATCAGACCTATTATGTCCGTGCACCAATACTCGAATGGCCACAAGCTAATAGTTGGATGTAGCACATTTAGAGGTTGGTGTAAGACCACCTGATGCACTTGACAGAGGTGGCACCTTCTAGTTGTATCCATGGAATTGAATATCATCGCAGGTCAACAATATCCGATTCTTTTAATCTTTATTTTCATCTTTAGCCCTGATTGAAGAGCTTCACATAATATGTCATTTACTTCTTTAACAATATTATGTGCTTCGACCTTGCTTAGACACCTCAGCCACATCTGATCAAACGATCTTCTGTAGAGGACATCATCAACTAGAGCATTTGACATAGCTCTTCTCATGATGTGATATGCTTCAGACTTGTCTTCTGGCAGCTTTCAAATTTGTAAATATTCTATGAATGGCTTACTCCAATTTTTGTTAATATCAGCAACTGCAATTATCAACCCTTCTTCTTTCTCGAACTTGTGTAAATTGTTGAGGTCGATTCGAGATAGAACTGACGTCATTGTATGGTAATGTCGATGGATACCTCCAGTGGACATGAAATTCCTTTAGCAAGTTTTGCTAAAACGTCGGCATGAGCGTTATCTCCCCGTGGAATCTGACATAGAGTCACATTTGGAATCTGTTTTAGCAATTTCATCGTGTATCGATGGTATTCTGCTAGCCTTTGTTTCAAAATCTTATATTATCCAATAACTTATTGGATGATGAGTTGTGAGTTACCATATATGACAATATTTATAATATCCATTGAGATAACCAAATCCAATCCAATGATCAATGCTTCATATTCTTCTTTGTTGTTTGTGCACAGCTCTGTCAGGTGATAGTATAATCTCAACATACCCTTATCTAGTGTGATGACAATCAGACCAATGTTTTCTTTACCTGGTATAACCATATCTGATCCTTTGTCCTTTTTGATTGAAGAAGCTCCATCGAAATACATTTTCCAAACCTTGGACAGTTCTATTTGCAGTAATTGTTCATCTGGCAGCTCATCATTGTGAGGGGACCCCAGTCAGAAGTGGGTGTGCAGTGTGAAAATTTGCTAAAATCCATCTCTTGATAGCACGTATGAGAATAAAAATTTATATCAAATTATAATAAAATCATGGATCACCTTGCTAAAAGTCCATAAAGTATTAGGGTCTTCAAATATTGCAATGGATTAACTTTTGAAATAAGGGTAATCTTATGAGAAAGCATGTAATGCCTAAGCTTTTAGGCAACAAAAATTAAAGCTAGACAAAGCTTCTCAATAGGTGAATACGTTACCTCTGTCGGTATTAAATGAGGACTCAAGTAGTAAAGAGTGTTCTCCTTACCCTAGTCATCAACCTAAGCTAATATGGCTCCAATGGAGTAGTCTAAGGCCGCGATATAAATTATTAACGATTTTCCCGGGATAGGGGCTGCCAAAAAAAGATGTGTCATTAAGTATCGCTTAACATCCTCAAAGGCTCGTTGGAATTTCTCTTTCCAAACAAATTTGACATCCTTTTTAATTAATGTCAAGAAAAGATGAAACCTACCTAAGAGATTAGAAATAAAGCTTCTCAATTATGCCAACTTTACTTTAAAGGAATGTAGTTGTTTCAAAGTTTTCGGAGGAGGTATTTCTAAGATAACTTTAATCTTATCTGGGTTGATCTAGATTCCCCGACAACGGACAACAAATCCTAGAAATTTCCCAGAGGTGACACCAAAGGCACACTTTAGGGGATTTTGAGATTATATTGTCGTAATCGTTTGAACACGATCCTAAAATCATACGAAAGGTCTATTTTATGTTTTCTTTTGATAAATAAGTCATCCACGTAGCATTCCACTTGGTTGTGAATGAGGTCATCAAAGATCATCATTACTCGTTGATAAGTTGCATCGACATTCCTCAACTTGAATGACATTAATTTGTAGCAGAAAATCCTAATCGGTGTTCTAATTGTTGTGAGTGTTGCATCTTCTAGAGCCATCTTAATTTGATTATATCATGATGATCCATCCATGAAGGAGAAAATTTCATGTGTCGATGCAATGTCCACCATCAATTTTGGTATCGGTAACGAAAGCTCATCCTTTGGACATGTTTTATTTAAATCTCTGAAGTCGACACAAATATGGATTTGTCCATTTTTTTTAATTGGTACAATGTTGGCTAACCATGTGGGGTATTGCTCTTCTCTTACAAGGTTAGCATCTATTCACTTCCTTACCTCAGCAATGACTTGTTGCTCTGTCCCAAGGCGCATTCTTCTTGATGCTTGTTTCACTGGGGGTCATATCTTTGTCCACCCCGAGTTTTTGAACTGTAACTTCTACTGACAGCCTTGATATTTCGTCATAGCTACAAGCAAAGCAATCTCTAAATTTTGAGAATAATTTTATCAATTATGTGGATTCTTCTTTGTTGAGTAGAGAACTTATAAAGGTGGATCTAGGCCGCTCCTCTGTCCCAAGATTGATTTCTTTCAATTCATCCACGAATGATATCTCCCCTTCAAATTCTAGCAGAGCATCATCTATGAACTGATTTTCAAAGTCATCCACTATATCAAGGCAACCCTCTTCCAATGCGCTAGTAACAACCATGTAAAATTCTTACTCATCAACTGGTCCTACAATACCAAATTCAAGACCTTCTTTCGAGTTAAGAGTTCAAATTTTAATATTCCACAATTTATCAAAAAGTTGTAGCTTATCCTTTGGAATTTTCTTTGACACATATCACTGTTGAATTAACTTTTATACACAAAAAGAAAAGTAACCAAGACGTAATCCTTTAATTCATTAGAATCCTATTCAAAATTTACATGATTTTCAGAACTAGTAGAAGGGGAAGCACGATAAAACTTGGTTAGCTTTGAAAAAAAGCTACGGACTTTCTTAACCTCTAAACTCTCAACCTTTTGAGGGTGGATTGGAGTAAGGGTCATGACATTCACATAATGGTTGATATGATCATGCATCGACTCATTTTCACTTTTCTTCACATCTTCCAGGGAAATCACGTACTGAGGTTTCTTCCGTTTTATCATCATCATTTCCTCCTTAGAGCTTTCTTCATCAAAACTTTCTTCCATGTTGATGTTGATGGTTGGCCTAGTCCATTCAACAATCATGTTGGTTCTTCCTTGTCCACGTCCCCGGCTTTGATCTCGAGTGTATGGGCTGAAAGAACCTCCACTAGCTCATTGTGAAGAAATTATAGTATATCATTGAAGCGGAGTCGAATGGCCTCTTCTTTGAGATTCTTTTAAATCTTCCACTTCATTTGACACAATTTCACAGTAAAAGACATTATCATTAGAGGTGTGTAGTAAGCGGTGTCTTAATGAATGCCCACTTCATGAACTGAGAATGATTGTAAATCTCCCTTGATACAATGTTCTTGCCCCACTTTAAAATACTTGTTGCATTGATGTAGGGATGATGGAACCATGTTATGATTGTGAATCCATGGTCATCCAAGTAAAGCATTAAAAGAAGTCTCTGCATCGATTATACAAAATTTTGTGGTTCTTACTAGCTCTTCAATTTTCATTAACAGTGTAATCGAACCAAGGAATCTTTCGCCCTTCTGGTCAAATACTCTTAACATAATTTTATTAGTTATAAGCTCCTAAGCCTCAAAATCTAAGAATGTCAATGTCTGAAGACTCATTAAGTTAAGTGATGCTCTTAGATCTTACAAAACTGTGGATAACACAAATCTGCCAATATTAACAAAGATGTAGAGCGGTCAATTGTGGTCGGTGGTATCGAGAAACAAGTCTTCATATATGAAGGTTATCCCAGGTTATTCTTTTAATGAGCACTTCATCCAAGGATGTGCTTACCAACTGAGCTAAGTGAATCTCTCGGTCAAACAAGGCTATAACTGGAGACTGTCTCATCTCCTTTGATAGGATCAAAGCGTCATAGATGCTTAGTTTGGCTGGTAACCTCCTAAGATGAGCTAGCATGTTATAATCTACTTTATACAATCCTTCAATATTTACTTGGTTTTGTGGTTCTTCTACTGGTGGACGTGGAGATAGCTCTTCTCCAGTTATTATTTGTTTTCCTTTATCCACTGGAGCTGTTCTCGGGAGCAATACCTTCCCTCTTCGTAGGTTTATTTCTCTGATCTCTTCTTCTTCCTTTTGCAATGTTGTTAGCAAAACTTCTGGTGTTTCATCTTCATTGGAAAAATCCAAGTTGATGGTGAGCAGTGTATCATGGTACTTGAGGTCTGGTTCCTCACTCCCGATGCTATCGTAATCGGTATTGATGACATCTTCTTCATTCTAGTTAACGGGTTCATCGGACCTAAGTATGATTTGAGGATCAATTTAAGAATCGAGATTGGAGTTAGATCAAGCAAAATCAATTATGTTATCACTAAAAACAGTTAAAAGGTAGTCAAAATCATATTCATTATATTTATAATACCCCGGTGGGGCAAAAAGATAATAATACATGATCACGGGTTCGATGATTTTCTTCCTCGAATCCTAGACAACCAATCTAATAGAGGTAGCCCCTATCCTAACCCCCATGCTATCAATCTTCATGACATTATTCTTCTCTTTCTCTGGTTATGGCGATTTCTCTGGTGAAATCTCTAACTTGTGTTGGGCAGATTATAGACTCGACAACCTATAACGAAGTGGTTTGAATGTGATCTATTATCTTCTTGGATGACTTGCTCCAAATTATGCTCCATCTAGTTTTCCTTGAATATGAATCTATTAGAGTGATTGGCTCAACAGAGATCATATCTGTAAAACCTTTTAAGTTCTTTTAAAAATTCCTTCGAGATGGTTATATTTCTTTCTTTAAAATTCCTCTTGAGCCAATCCTTAAAAATGAAACAACCCTCTATTGTATGCCTCAACATCCGGTGGTAGGGGTAGAAATTGGGATGCTCTTTCTTTTCAGCTTCTTTAGGCTTCTTTGGTTCTGACAATTTGAATTCTGACCTTTTCATCTAGTTTCTGAAAATGTTTGACATAGCCTCATCTTTGAAATAATACACTCTTTTCATCTGATTTGATAGAGTTGGACCTCATCTACCATTTGTTTGGTGGTTTTCCCTGGTGTGAATGTTAGTTAGACTGACCATACTACTGTGTTTGTTGTTGTTGAGTATGTTGTGATGAGGGCGAAAAACTCTGATGAGGATGTTCTTCTAGAATCTTTATTATATGTATTCCTTTATTGACTGTTGTACTATTATGAACTTCTTCTCGAATATCCTGGTTGTCCTGGACCTTTCTGACTTTTCTTAGGAATCCATATGCATGACTTCCTCTTGTAGGTTGCTGGCTTTTCTTAACAACTTCTCGAAAGACATGACAGTGAGTCCCTTAAGAATGAAGGCTACCTACCCATGGATGCTTTTGAGTAGAATCTCAATCACATGGTGTTCCTCTAAGTGTGGCTTGCATTCCAAGCTTAAGTTTCTCCACCTTAAGATATAGTCTACTAAAGTTTTGTTAGGCTTTTGCCTTTTCACTATGAGATCTCCGATAGAAACATGATGCTATGCTCTAGCTAATATCTTTATTAATAATTGTTCTAATTTGAAAAATGTCTTAACTGATCTGTTGGGTAGCTTGGTATACCTATCAAATACTATCCCTGATAGGATACTAACAAATTAATGGAAGAATAGGGCTACATTACCTCCGGTGTTGCCACATTTACCTAAAAAATGTGCTACATGGTGTCTGGGATTTTCGGTCTCATTGAATGTCTTAAAGTTTGGTGACATGAAACCCTTAGGGTAGCATATGACATTGAACTCCACCGAGTAAGGTCTACCCTTTGATTTCAATACACCACCCTTAGATTGGGCTAAGGCCTCCCGAACATGTTGTTTGAGCAGTTGTTTTATATCCTTCTCCAGTATAGTACTTGGTGGGGAATCCTTCTTTTTTTTATCTTCTCCGTTGGCAGAGGCAACTTCTCTTCTTTCATCAGTAATGTGATCTATTTCTAGTTGTTTGATGCTTCGAGAAGCTAACTGTTGTGACTGGGACTGTATATTAACTGCAACCATGGTGGCCAAGGTGGCGGTCATCTCATCTATTCTCTTTTCCAATTGACTAATTTTTTCATCGCTTAGTGTACCATCACTGCACAAATCATCCATGACGTTCCCTTCTATGAGAGGTTGGGCATCGCGCATAGATGTGCAACACTAGTCTCGGTGACATGAATATCCATAAAATCTTCATCGAGATAATCATTAAAATCAAAATCTTTGTCATCATCAATGGCTACTCCATGATCTTTGACCAACTCAGAAATCTTAGCCCCAAGCTTTTCAATTTTATCTTCATTTATCGCTTCTTGGTTCACCTTGAGATCTGATGGACTTTCTGGAACATCCTCCGCTTGTTCACCAAACTTAGTATCGACAACTGCAATGATGTTTGATACTTCAGACATTTTCTTCATTTCATATTCTTGTTGTACAAGCTCATTAAATTGTAACGTTACAGTGACCTTGGGTACCCATACCTTCTTTGATAGTGATGTCTTGAGACAGGTTGTCTCAATAGAGGCATCAGCGTGTCAGTGAGAGGCATGCTCCCCACGGTACAAACCAAATATAGTATCAGGTGACTTCTTTATCTTCTCTTTCTTAGGGGCACTCCCACGAGCAACAAATGACGGTATTATCAGACCAAAACGTGACTTGACTGGTCGACATCCTGCAGACCTTGGAGTAATGGTGGTAACAGAATTTGTGGTTGTGATGGTAGTATCAACTCAACTTCCTAGGCAGGATTTGATGGGAATGCAAGCTGACAAAACTCTGGTTGACTTCTGAGACTATCAGGAAGATCTTACATCCCTTAAAATCTCTTTCTTCATCCGAGGGGACACTGTGCATCCCACTCACTTGAGTAACTCAATTACTGAAAAACCCTCTTTAACGGCAAACCTCTGGAACACTGTATGAACTTTGGTGATCGGAGTGAGCTTCTCCCTCTACTCATCACGACCATGATGTAATGACAAGGTAGCAATAATCTTCTAAATACTTTCATATTCATTAGTGTCCATTAGCGGGTAGAACCTACTCCCTCACAGGAGTGGAGAGGCCTCAAGTAATCCAAGTTCCTCTTGGTGAGGAATCACATCAACAGGTATCATTTTAGAAATTTGGGCCTTAACCACCTTTGAAATTCTTTGTTTACAGTTTCTCATTTGAGACTGGGTTAATGGTGCAGACTTCAAACTTGATCCAATTTCAAATATCAATGGCGGGATGGTAAATCGTTTGGTTGCAACTTCAACAATCATAACCTCCTTTTTTTTGTTAGCAAAAGGATCAACATACTTAATAGGTATCAGGGTAGTGTCGGCACTATTTTGGTTGATAAGTTGCCAGTTAGAAGCTGTCAGTCGCCGGAATCAAAATCTCGTCACCTGCTTCAGAAGGATATTTTAATTTGCATGTAGATATAAATATAGTTTAAACAAATATGAAATCAAACTGTCCCCATATTTTTTTGTAGTTTAAATGAAAGAACATTGTACCTCAAACCTTGAATCTATCCCAAAGGATGAACACAAGACTTGAGGACGAGGCTCGATCAAATAAACTGAGAAATATATGACGTCCGTTTAGTATGTGAAATCATTTTATTTCCCGACAATTTCCTCTATTTAATATAAAGGATTAAATAGGGTTTATATTAAGCTGGGTTAGGAAAAGTTTCCTATAAGGGCAAGCCCCTATATTTAATTACAACTTAGATAACCAAAGTTACCTAAGAATATAATAAGTTTAAAGGTTGCGCACCTTGCTAGCTCCAAGCTCTTTGCCGTGACGAGTTTAAGTTTTTTAGGGTGTCGAGTTATTATGTCAAAAGAGATGACCCTATGGTTGAAGTTCTTTAAATGTTATGGGGCATATTAAAGTTGATTAGAACAACACCGGTTAGGATCATATGGTTCCCTCGTTCCAGTACCACTATTTTCTATTGGATTCACTTAGTCTAAATGAATTTATTAAACTCAACTTAATGAATTCCATACTTTCATTTAGATCGTGGGAAGCCTCGTTAGCAACCGTAGGATATCTCCTCCAAAGGGTTCCTGATCATCCGATAGAGCCATATTAATTTAGTTGTATTTGTTATTTTTTTTATGTTTGTGATTAAATTTTGAGTTGTTTTATATTTTGGATGTTGTGGAGGTGATTTTTATCTTGGTTGATTTTAATTTTGGTTTTGGTTTTGCGGCTATCCTAGCAGTTTTGGCTTTTATGCAGGGTGGCGTCATTATTTAACATGCAAGTTTTGTAAGCATAAAAGTGCAGTATGAAATTAAAATAACGACGACACTATAAACTATAGAAAGCGTACCTGGCAAGTCTTCTCTTTCCACCACCTGAAATTCAAAATGCATGTGAGAGCAGATTATATAAACCCAAAAAGTAAGGTTTTAATGATCTACCCAACCCATGGTCATATCTTGTTGGGTCCCTATCGGATTAATTAAGAATTATTTTACTAGGCAAAACATATTAATTTTTGTAGACCTCCGAGGTATCCAACAAATCTGGAGAAAGAAGCAGGTCCAGGCCTCCATCTCATTTCCTGGTGAAAAGTTTCGAGCTCATTTAAACTTATTATATTGCTTAATAATTCATCCTGTAAATACCTTTAATGCTCACTGAACATTGATCTTTCAATTGTCCCTAAGAGTAGGGTAATTATTACTTATCATTTAATTTGAGGATTATGTTGGTGAAGACCCTTAAAGCGGCAAGTTAATGTTATCAAGACGCTTAGCCAACTTTTTAATTTGGGCTTTGTATTTTTTTAAAGATATTCAATTTTTAATTGTGTTAACTTTTCTAATACTCATTTAACCAAATTTGATTTAGCCTAGGTCACTACTAAACCCTTTAGACTTTTCATAGATGTCTTTGTTATATATATATATTTAAAAAAATGTTGAATTTTAAGTTATGATGATTAATTTTTTTGAAAGTCATTTGAACATCAAATAGGGGTGCTAAATTAGTGAGTTATTAATAACCAAAATCATACCACTAGGTCTATGATCATTTAATTGACTAGACTTCTGAAATTTAATAATTTAAGGAAATTACAAATTTATCCTTTAATTGGAAGAAGTGAGATTGGTTTCAACCAATTAATCCCTTGTGTTTCAATCATCCAAATATGTTAATTAGGATCAAAGGTTACCCATTTCCCTTTCTGAATTAAGCCTAAATGTTAATTAATGCTAAACTTCTAAAATTACACTTTTGCCCCTAAGGCTCTAATACTTTATAATTCATCAAATTCAATTCAAATAACTTTAGAATTTGTATCCCACCTCACTCATGGGACAATTAAGACATCAAAGGAGAAAATCTGATTTTTTCAAATTTTAATTTAATTTATATATTTATTTATATGAAAAAATAGATTTTTTCAAAGAAAATTCCCTAACTTAGACCAAGGTAAAGCTTAATCGCTTGAAATTTTTACTAGAGGTTTACGTAGACAATAAAATCATTCGAGCTAAATTTCAAGATTTTTTAATTTTATTTGAATTATTAGAATTATTTTAAGTTCTAGAGCATTTATTATTTATAAAATATTTTAAATGTGGAAAAATAAGTTTTATATTTTTATTAAATATCTCTAAGATCAAAGAACCCAGAGAAAGAAATTTCAAATTTTTTATTTTTCTTTGAATTGTTAGGATTATTTTAGTGAAAATCTTTTTTTAGCATTTAAAAATTATTTTAAGCTTCAAAATTCAATATCTTCACTTAGAAAATCAGGAAAAATATTCTAATTATTCCTAAGTGCTTAGAAAACAATTAAAACATTTCCATTAATTTTATTATTTTTGTGATTTTTTATCATTTTTAATTATTTAAATATTAAAGAATGCTTAAAAATGAAAATTTTATTTTAATTACAAGTTTATTTTTAGAAAATTCATCTGTTCATAGAGAACTCCAAAAACTAATTTTTTTAGTTATATTTTAATTGTTAAAAATAATTTTAGTGTTAAATTGACATTTAAGTTAGAAAATCAATTTGAGTTATCCAATGAGCTCCAAATATTTTGAATTTTATATGGGGAGTTCTCCGAACTTTGAAACGTAGTAGAGATTAAAAGCCAAGTCATTAGTAGTTTGTGATTCCCAAAATTAATTTTTATTGTATTTTAGGGTTTGGTGAAAGTTAAGTGTATTCTTAATGTCTTAGCCCATGAAATATTTTTTAAAGGATTCTTTGGCCACAATAAACCTTCCAAAATTTTCTTGGAATTTTTTAAGAAACGTGCTAATTATTATGATTAATTTATGCAAACAATAGACATAAAATTGAAAAATATGGATCTTTTTCTTGCGGTCTCATTTGACTTTGGAAAAATCAGAGAATGTTCCCGAAGACAGAGGCAACAACATGACAAAATTTTAAGTCATGGCGAGATGTCTACATGCTTGGAGAATCAAAAGTCTCAAAACAATTTTTAATTAATTAAAAAATAAAATATGCATCCCATAAACTAAAAATTATTTCCACATTGTTTTCCTCTGTTCATTGAGCAAGAGGCTATTTTTATTTTATTTGTATGATTTTTCTACACCAAGATATGAATTTTTGAATTTAGGGATCATTTTCTGATTTATTTAATTCCCTATTTATCTATTTAAACGTGCAACACCACCTCATCCTAGGCATCTCTGAACGACGACGCGATGCGCTCTCATTCGTTGTGCTTTCCACGTTGGCATGGCACGCGGCCCGCGGTTCACGCACCGAGAGTTCATCCTGCAAGGTCTCGACCGTTAACGAGATAAATGCACAATCAAATGGCTCTCCATCATCATCCCTAAATAGGCTAACCCAAGAACCATCCACACTAAAACCTTAAGATCTCCCCATTTCTTCACCAAATGACCTCGGGTTTGATCCTATGGACTTGTCTAAGTGTGAAGAATAAGTAGCAGTGGTTTTAACCTTCTTGCAGGAAGTGAAATCTTGGGGACAGTTCAGGTTGATTTCCGTAGATGGCTTATGTACTTCTGGAGCAGCGACTTTCATTATGATGAATGGGGCTCTTCCAAGAATGACTTCGAGCTCATCGAAATTTAGTTCCAAACTTGATGGTGGGAGAGACATTGCGAGCACTGTGGCTAGTTGGCAGAATACAAGAGAAAGTGAGTGTCGGGAATGCCATTAGAGCAGCTTCAGAAAGAAAACTTTGGGGTTAGTTTTTTGGCCAACACCTTGAATTACTAGTGTGAACACTAAAAATTAACAAATGCTGATCTGTAAACACGGCAAGTCCTTAATTAATTTTAGTTCATGAAGATTTTAAAATTTAGTAAAAATAGTTTGAAAGTAGATTTAATTAAATAAGGAAGGTTAAAAGAGCAAGCAAAACACGACACAATTCGATTTAATTTGCAAAGTAGGAAATAAAACTCAAAAGGACAAGAAGAGGAAAGTAAAGTCTAGGGTACGAGACCGACTTCATAATGCGCATGCCCGGTTGGAACTAGTCCACCAATACACCTATTCGGTGTCCGATCCCACACAAAGACAAATATCCTAACGAGCTCTGGAACCTCTCTGTTTAAAGGTGATTGATTAGATGGTCCTCAAGTCCGAAAGAGTTGACCGTACTTACTAAATAAAGAAATGGGTGAAGCACACTAACAGAAGAAGGGTAATTTAGTCCATGACGGACATGAACACATAATCGATATATGAAGACAATATTTCTTGGTTTAAATGGAGAGAGAAACTATTCCCCATGAATTTTCCAAAAGGTGTCGGTCACCAAATTGGAAGTTGTCGATCGCCAGAATGGGTATCTCGATGCCCGATTTAATATATATATATATATATATATATATATATATATATATATATATATATANTGTGATAGCGGAACATGATCCGATGGAGGGGCCCAGCCGACTGCCCTCCATGATAGCTACTCTAGCAAGGGGCCTAATAGCCGCTCATAGTGAACAACTACCAAATACTCCACTCCGCAGGACGCAACGCAGAAATGCAAGCCGAAAGAAACAAACANGGACAGATCTCATATCCTTAGTGGTTTAAATAAACAACCCTAATACCGAAACAATGCATCTATCCCGAAGGATAGACACACTACTTACTGGCGAGACTCGATTAAATAAACTGAAGAATTTATGACATCTGTTTAAATATGCAAAAAACCATTTTCTCCTATGTTGACCAATAAGTTCTTCTATTTAATATGAAAAATTAACTATAGTTTATATTAAGTTGGGTTCTTGAAAGTTTCTTTTAAAGTTAAGCCCTTATAGTTAAATACATCTTAGATAATCAAAGCCACTTAAGAAAACTCTCAATAAAAATCAGGGGATATTGTATTCAAGAATTTCAAAAGATGGGACTTTTCTAACGATCAGAAAAAGAGGTGTGAAGTGGAAATGACTCAAATTTTAAAAAATTGTTTTTTGGAACCCAAAGGAAGAAGAACTAGGGTATGTCATGAATCATGAGGAGAACTTCACTGACTTCGCAAACTATCCTATGGTTAGGCTTTCATTTTGAAGAGAATTATTTTAAATGTTACAGCCTACCAACTTTATTAATTAGGGCTTACATTTATATGAGAAAATCACACAAATAGCCTGAAAGATATAAGGATTTAGGTAGAAACAAACGACAACCTCCGAATCCTAAAACAGGTTAGGGCTTAAATTGCACAACATGATTGTGTTTTTGCCTTACTTTTGGTTGAGGTATGGATTCCTGTTTAGTAGCCTATGGTTTAACCATAGGACTTTCTTGTGGACTATCTTTAGAGGACTAAAAAAGAAACCCTCGCCATTAGAAATTGTAAACTCTTCTCTGCTCAACTTTGAGTTTCGCATATTGGTCTTAACCTTTAGCACTTGGTAGGTGAGGTCAATATGGGGTAGCTCAAGGGGAGTCCCCATAGAACTGCTTGGCCTTAGCATCAACTCTGGGTGTTTTTGTGGAGCTAGTTCATACACTATCACTCACTTTTTACTCGCAACCCTAAACCCAAAGCTTGTTGACTTTGAGCCCTTGATCTTTTGGGAGACTCATGTAGATGGTTCCCTAGACCCACTAGCCCTAGGATAAGGTCTAGCCAAGATAGAGGACCCAAATGAAGATTCCATTGGTCCATGGATCAAATAGGGTGGTTGACACTTTACTTTCACCAAAATACCAAACTAATCTTTTGCTCCAAAATCTACCCAACTCATCAAAATACCCTCCAACCCCAAATTTGAACGAAATTCCCAAAATTACACAAACTACCCAAGTTTGTCCAAAAATCATCTCAAACCATTTGAAACTACCCAAACTGCCCAAAATGTCCCAAAATAGCTAAAATTACCAAAATACCCCTACAATTACCAAAATTACAAAAATACCCTTGGTGGCCCAAACTTTACCAAAACCTTCAAAATAATTTCAATTATCTCTAAAACAAATTTGGACCCTTCAATTAAACTCAATTTGACCAATTTTGACCAAAAGCCCCAAATTACCTTTAAAGGACCAATTACGCCAAATTTACTCTAAATGTCCATCAATTTGATCCCAATTTTCCCTTAATTTCAACTTTAAACTCAAATTAATTATTTCCAAGCTTGATTTAAATAAAATCCAAGTCCAATTGACTTACATTTGAGTCTAATTTCAACCCAAATCAAAAAGGCCCAATTTGGCCTAAAACCAAAATCCCACTCAATTGAACCCCCAAATCTTCCCAATTACCCAAATTAGGTATCATAAACTTTTTAAAACATCTACAAACTTAAAATTGAAGCCTCAATTGACCTTGTTCAAGCTTCAATTTCACTCAATTTCAACCTAAATCCAAAATTACCAAGTTTGCCCCAATTTAGCCATGTGCCCAAATTCCACCAAATTGAATGCCCAAACCACAATATTGGCACCCAATTAATGTTGAGAAATCTTAATGAAATTCCCCTAAACCATTTTGAACTCTAAGTTTGGACTTAACCAAACTCTATCCCAACCTAAACCCAAGTTTAACCCAACATCCCCAAATTGATCAGATGCCCAAAATCCCTCAAATTGAACCTCTAAATCAATTCAAAGCCACCCCAAATCTTGTCTTTACTCCTCATGAAAATCATCCACACAAATTTGATTAATTAATTGGGCTCAATCTTATGGCTAGCCTAACCCAAACCTAACTTCAAGACAATTTAACCTAAATCAAACTCATGCACCAAAATTGACCAAGCCTTGCCAAATTGATCAAGACAAGGCTTCTACAGCCAAATTTTAGACCTTAGTGACCAGGCTAGACCCACCTAGCACACCCTAATTGAGCTTTGGACCAATGGTCCCTTGATTTAGTGGATTTCACCCCATTTATGGCCTAAACCAAAATATCCTCATCATAATCACTAACCATTAGTGGCTAACCATCTTAAACCCTCTCTTAGCTCCCCTGACTTCTCTGGCCACCACCCCTAGCCATCCTTGCCAGCATACTGGTTAGAAAACCAAAACTAAGAGCCACCCTCAAGCCTAAACTCACGATTTGAACCCCCTGACTTGGCTCACTCCAATTGGATACTTTTACCACTCAGCCCTCCACATAAGCAACTTTTTGCACCCAATGGCCAGCCATGGTAGCCTATCCTTCTCCTTTATTTAAACCCCTTTTTTCATGGCTAAACTGGAGATGATCCAAATCATTGGGGAAACTCTACCAAAATCTTACCAGAGACTCTCTAAGAACTCCTCCACTCAAGCTCACCATTTTCCCCTCTGGTTCCTCCTACGATAGCTCAATTTTGAGCTCAAAATTTTAGCTTGAAACTTGACAAATTTCTCCACTCCTCCATAGTCCACCAAACTCTAATTAAAAGTGCACACACCATCCTCACAGTAAGAGGAGTTGATTCCCCACAAAAGCCCCATCGTAAACGGCCTCTAACATAGCTATAGATCTACACCTGAAATTGAGTTTGATCGAAATCATACCTAGAAATATCACTAGGGTGTAGGACTTCATCTAGAGGTTTGCTGGGTCTAATCGAAGCTACAACAACTATCTGATTGGGGCCTCCCCTCTCAAACAAAGGTATTGAACCTCAACCCTAATCTAAGCCTATTTTGATTCTCTATATGCATTTACTGTATTTCATACCATATAATTTGTATAAATATGTTCGTCTTGAGTAGAAGGTTTAGGAACTAACCCCATGTGATTTAGTTGAATCTAGTTGAAGATCTTAAGGTTTTAGTGTGAACGGCTCACAGGTTAGGCCACCTGGGGACGATGAAGGAGAGTCATCTAATCGTATGTATATTCAATGGAGATAGGAGATCAAGATGAATGAACCTTGCAATGAAAAGGAGGGCCGCATGGCAGTTGAGGTGGCTGACAGTGTCAAATAATGGAGCGCCACGTGGAGCCTTTAGAGCTGTTGAGGTTGAGGTGGCTCCTTGTGTTTAAGTAGAAAAATATGGATTTTATGGATTTATTTAAATTCATGAACATAAAAAATCCATATCTTTCTCTAAAAAATTCATAAAAATAAAAAAAAAACCCTCTTACTCAGTGAACAGAGGAGAATAATTTGGACTAAAAATAAAAATTATTTGTTGACTATCTGATTTCAATGAATTAAATACTCTCTAGAGTATTCTAATTCATTATGATCAAACATTGCCTACCATGGCTTGAAACTTTTAGGGTTCATTTCTTATCATAGGGAGGATGTTCTCTTATTTTTCCAAGGTCATAGGGCATCTCTATGCTTCTAACCTTAATTTTAAAGCTAGGATGGCTATTTTGAATTACTTTAATTATATAAATTAAAATACCATTTGGAAAATTACAGGAATAATTTTAGTATGTTTCCTATAGTCCGAGAAGCTTAGGAAAAATGTCATGATGATTTGAATTACTCTGTACATTTCTATAGTTAATTAAATGTATATATATTGCTTTAATTTATGTAAATTAAATACTAATAAAAAATTGACAAAATTAGTTCTACTTTGTGTATAAAAAACATGTTTACCCACAGTAAAAATTTAAAAATTATTTGACTAAGTTTGAGCACTAAAGTTGATTTTCTAAAAAACCTTATATTTTTGTACAAATATAATTATATTAAAACAATACACTTGGGAAAATTATGAAAAGTGTTTTTAAGAGTTCCTTGTGATCAGGGGAACTTAGGAAAAATAAAATTTATTTTTGAGAAAATACTTGATTTTTTAGCTTTATTTTGAATTTAAAACATTAAAAAATAATTAAAAATATCAAAAATACCAAAATATTTCAAAATGTGCCTGATTGTTGACAGATCGCTTAATACTCTATAGGATATTTTTCCTAATTTTTCTAAGTTAAAAAGGAAATTTTAAATGCTAAAAAATGAAGTTTTCTTATTTTCCTATTAAAATAGTTATAATAAATAAAATAAAAATCATAAAATACTAAATTTGTTTCTCTTAATTCTCTGAACTATGAGAGGTTTAATAAAAATATAAAGATAATTTTAATAATTGTAAAATTATTTCACATTTACTTAAATCATTAAAATTGATTCATAATCAAATAATAATGATTGATATTTATTTCAAAAAATCATGAAGTTTTGGCTAAGTGTTTCTCTGACCTAAGGGAACCCTAAACCCTAAACCCTAAAAAACCCTAAACCTTTATTTTCGATCGATTTTTAAAATAATACTTTCTAAATTTAAATAATTTTTTAAATTAAGTTAAATTTTGAAAATTTACATTTTCTCCTCTGATGTTTTAATTGACAACACTCTTAAATTTCACAAACTCATTTGAATTTTGATTAGTAAGTTATGAGGTGAAGAGCCCTAAAGGCAATGGGGTAACCTTCCATTTTGGCGCCTTAATAGATATTTATGATTAACAAAGTGAAAATGGGTAATTTTGATCCTAATGAATTGTTTGGGTGATTGAAATAAAAGGAGATTAATAGGTTGGAACTCACTTGCCACTTTTTTATAATTAGAACAAAATTGTAATTTCCTTAATTGTAATGACTTGGAAGTCAATCAAAATTAAACAATTCTGAAGTTATGGGTTTGAGTTAGGAAGATAATATTTCATTAATTTTAAGCTGATAATTGATGACAATATGATCTTTCAATAAGAATGCATGACATTTAAATCAAATTTCTGCTAGTTACCATTTCACCTACTGTGATTGTTCAGCGCTTGTTAGTGACCTAGGCTTGACATTTAAACTCATTTTATCGGATTTAGAAGATAACATGATTGATGATTAACACCTTTTTACACTACAAGCCTGATTTTAACTTCACACTACAAGCCTGATTTTATCGAATTAAATTTGCCTTAGGGGCACCCACCCACATAACTCTTAAATGAAAATCGATTGATTAATTGAGTGTCCTAACCTTTGAATAAATAAAACATCAAGTTTCCTTGAGCAATGGATTAACCTTAGCTTAACCATGGATGATTAATAAAATGATATGATAAGTTCAAAATGAACTCAAAATATTTCAAGAAATCTTCAAAGTGGTTCAGGGTCATGCTCAGAGCACTTTGAAATCTCTTAAATATTTTGAAGTTTAAATTGAACTTTCTATATTTTTTTCTAAAATCATCCACTAAGATCTTTCGAGACTCAATAAAGTCATAACTTGGGGTTTGGTAGCTATACCTTCATCTACTCCTACAATTTGAATTCCTTATAAAAATTATATACATATTCCCAAAGCTAACCTTTTAGTTAGAGGAGCGAGAAGAATCGACAGGTATGCTTCTAAGTTATTGCATTCACTTTTTCGCATCTCTTGTTTCTTGCTTGCATGCTTAAGGTAACCCTACATGTCAAAGCCATAACAAAAAATTAAACAAGACAAAATTCACCGCCACAACAGTCAAAATATAAGACAACTCAAATTTTAATCACAAAAAAAAATACAACTAAATTAAAATTTCTCTATCAGAAGATTGAGAATCCCTCAGAGGAGGTAACCTATGGTTGCTAACGAGATTTTCCACGGTCTAAATGAAAGTATGAAACTCATTGAGTTGAGTTTAGTAATATCATTTTGACTAAGCGAATCCAAAAGAAAAATAGTGGTGCCGTAATGAGGGAACCATAGGATCCTAACTGATATCCCTCTAATCAACTTTAACATCTCACATAAAATTTAACTAACCTTAGGAAAAATATGATTTGACATTAGGACTTGACACATTAAAAAACTTAAACTCTCCACGATGACGAGCTTAGAGCAAGCTTTATGGGTAGCACAAACATCTTCAATATTAAAACATGTCCACACTAGCTAAACCATTCTTTTGAACTAAACAACAAGCCATAAGACTTTGAGGTTGTCCGCCTAGTGTGACATAAATCCTCAACTTTCCTTTAGGATTTTGAATGACTCTATTATACAATTTAAGCATTAATTTGTTTTAAAATTTATGGGTTGTCGTTCATCACGACCTAAATCCTCACACTAATATAAGCCCAAATTAATAAAACTTGAAAGATGAAATATTCAAATATTTATCCTCTATATTGAACTCAAACCATAGGATAGACTGGGAAGTCACCGAGGCTCTTCTTAGTATCTGTGACATTCCCTAGTTCTTCTTCTTTTTAATTCCAAAAATAAAATGTTCTAAATTTGAGCAATTCCCATTTGACACCACTTTATCTGATCTCGTTGAAAAGTCATATTCCTTAGAACTCTTTGAAGTTAATATCCCTTAATTTTTATAAAAAGTTTTCTTAGGTAACTTTTGTTATTTAAGGTGTAATTAACTATAGGGACTTACCCTTATAAGAAAATTTTCTGAACCCAACTTAATATAAACCTTATTTAGTTTTTCATATTAAATTGGACAACTTGTCGGCTTATAAATAAAATTGTTTTATGGACCAAATGAATGTTATATATTTCTTAGTTTATTTGATTGAGCCTCACCGTCAAGCCATGTCTCTATCTTTCAAGATGGATGCATAGCTTAAGGTGTGGTGCTCCTTCATTTAAATTATGAAAAATCACTTTAGCCTCGAAGTCCTATGACTTATTTCTTAATTCTAAAGAAAGATGTCTTGTTGCAGATCCTCATGCTGTTGTAGATCTTCATGTTGTAGAAGGCGACCCAGAAAGTTAGCTCCAATCTCATTGACAAAGTAACAGTCCTAAAGTCAAAGGTTTAAAGTTTTAAATGAAAATTTTAAATTCAATTATTATTGGTGGGGTTAAAGTTGACTGGGGCGACACCGATTAGGATCCCACGGTTCCCTCATTCTAGCACTACAATTTTCTTCGGATTCACTTAGTTTAAATGAATTTACTAGACTAAACTCAATGAGTTCCATACTTTCATTTAAACTGTGGGAAATCTTATTGGCAACCGTATGTTACCTCCTTTGAGGGATTCCCGATTATCCGATATAGACGTTTTAATTTAGTTATAATTTCTATTTTGTTGTTTTTTTTTGTGATTAAATTTTGAGTTGCTTATATTTTGAATGTTGTAGTCATGAATTTTATCTTATTTTGAATTCTTAAATTTAGTTTTTGTTTCAGTTTTATGGTTATCCTAAAAGTTTCAGTTTTGACATGCAAGGTAAACTTGTTGTTTAACATTCAAGTTTACAAGTAGAAAGGTATATAAAAGTAAATTATAATGCAATAACTTAAAAGCATAAATTTTTATTCTTCCCGTTCCACCACCTGAATGATCAATACTTGCAATGCATATATATAATTATTCCACAATTAAAACAAGCTTGTAGAGAGTATAGGTTTGAAGTGTTTCTATCAAACCCTATGTCATACCTTTGTTGGTCCAATTTGTCCATCCATGGGAATGATTCTATCAAGCAAATCATAATATGCCGAAGTGTCCTCTGAGATTCCCAAAGGATCATGGGTAATACACTAGACATTTAACAGTCCATCAAATCATCTTGAACTCATTTTGGTTTTATTATGTTGCTATGTGGTTCACCCAATTCATACCCATATGCTCAATGAAGCTTGATGTTTTGATTATCCCTTTAAGTGCGATAATTATCATTTGACTTAACTAAGAAACTTAGTCGCTTTGATATTTAAAGATGGGCTTGTAGTTTTTGAATTGTTTCAAATTAATCATATTTCGTTTTCTAAACCTCATTAGACAAGATTTTGATTAAGCTTAATTCACTACTAAGCCCTCAAAACTTAATGGGTAAATTTGTAATTATAGAAAATTTTAAATATTTATGCTCTTAATCCTTTTTAGAAATCATAAGTTATAATAAAAAAAAATTAATTGGAGTTTTAAATTAGTGTGTTATGATCTCCCAAAGTTAAACCTCTCACCTCAATATCTTCTTACTTAGTTTTTCTTCCAAATTTCATCAATTTGAGAAATTACAAATTCATCTTTAATGAGGCCAATGTGATTGGATGCTACCATTTATCACTTTTATATTTCAATCATCTAGGCACGTCAATTAAGATCATCTATTGCCCATTTACCCTTTGGTTAGGCCTAAATATTAACTAAGGCTGAAATCCTAAAATTACCATCTTGCCCTTAAGGCCTTAATACCACATCATTCATTAAATTAAACTCAAATGATTTTAAAATTTTTATACTAGTCCAATCATGAGTTAATTAAAACATCAGAAGAGAAAATGTGATTTTTCTGAATTTATTTAATTTTAATAATTATTTTTAATGCAAAAATAGGGATTTTTAATGAAAATTTAATAACTCAACTCAAACAAAACCTCTATAGTTAAGAAATGTATTGGAAGTTCACCTTGGTGTTAAAGTACCAGCTGGACTAGTTTTTCTGATTTTTAATGATTTAATTTAATTATTAGAATTATTTGTTTGTTTTGAGTATTAATTAAATATAAAATAAATTTTTAGTGGAAAATTAAATTTTATATTTTTTAAATCTCTCTAAGGTCAAGGAACTCTGAGAAACAATTTTTTTTTGTAGTTTATATTTTAATTATTGTAATTATTTTAATGGAAAATTAGTAGAAATTCATTTTAAGCTTTAAAAAATAATTTAAGTCTACAAAAATCAATATCTTCACTTAGAAAATTAGTAAAATTATTTTAATTGCTCCAATGTGATTAGGAGGAAGAATATGACATTTTGGTGAATTTTAATAATTCTATGATATTTATTATTTTTAATTAATTTTTAATTATCGAAATAATAAAAAAAAAACATAAAAAATGAAAATTTTACTTTAATTACAATATTATTTTTCTTGGATTTGTCTAATCACACAGAACTTTCAAAACCAATTTTATAATTTTTTGACTTATATTTTAATTATTATAATTATGTTAATGCCAAAAATGTCATTTTACTTAGAAAAATAAAATTTAGTGGTTAAATCAATTCCAATTGACTTCAAATGTTTTTTGGGAGCTCTTATGACATTAAATTACAATGGAGAATAAGTTTTATGTCGTATACTTTTCTAGTCAATCCAATTTAATTTTATTTCATTTTTTGGGGTTGGTGACAATTAGAGTTATTCTTAATGAGTTAAACTAAGTTTATATTTTTTTAAGGTCCTCTGATCATATTGAACCTACCGAAAAATATTTAATTTTTTTATTAATATTTTAATTTATTATAATTATTTTATCAAAACAAGCATGATATACTTGAAAAATAGATATCTCTGCCTAAAGATCTTCCCTGACCTTAGAAAAATCAGGGAAGACCCCTCATGATAGAGAGAACCAAGCCTTAAGAATTTAGTTATGGTGAAATGTCCATGAAAATGTAGAATACGAATAAGAAATATAATATTTAATTTGGTAAAAATCACATATGAATTAAATAAATATGAAACCATTTTCAAATTATTGTCCTCTGTGAGGGTATTTTTCTTTTATTTTTATGATATTTCTACAGCAACATAACGATTGTCTAAGTTTTGGAATTTAAATAATTCAATAAATACCTATTTTTTTATTTAAACCATGAGGCATCACACAATCCTCGACATCTCAGAAGCCTCCACGCGGCGTCTTCTAGTTCGGTGCCACCGTCTGAGTCAACATTGACTCAACCTGCTGTTCACGCACTAAGAGCTTGTCCGACGCAATCTTGTTTGTCTGTCTGATACACGCGCAATCCAATGGCTCCAAGTCTTTTTTTCCAATTCCTTTAGCCCGTAAACCCTCCACACTAAAACCCAACCTAATTTCTCTCTCATTACCCAACCAAATCACTTTGGATTTCTTTCTATAAACTCGTCTAGACTAGGAGAACACATCTATATGGTTAATCTAGTCCTAAATCAAGTCTATATGCATGGGGAATCAAAATAAGCTCGGATTGAGGAGATAATTCAATACCTTTGCTCAAGAGGTGTGGCCTTGATTGGGAGCTTCCAGAAGCTCTAGGAAACTCCTAGATGAAGCCTTTGGCTGTGGTGAATTGCATAAGTATGAGATTGATCAAGGTCGATTTGGAGTGTTGATCAAAGTCTATGCTAGGGTGGTCTGGTGATTGGGATTTCAGTGGGGAGCTTCTTTTATAGCTCTGGGGATGGTGTGGTTGAAGTTAATTTAGATTTGGTGGAGTTTGGGGAGGTGTCCTATTTTGGGCTCAAATTAGGGTTGAGAAATTGGCTTTGGTTAATGGAGGAGAGAGCTTGGAAGAAGTGGGCTAAGCTTAGGAAGGCTAGAGGAGGCTCTGGAATCAATTGGGCAAAGTCTACCAAAGGTAATTATGCATCTTCCTTTTGGCCTTAGAGGAGTGGGCTTTAAATAGAGGAGATTGTGGTGGCTATCATGGCAGACCAGTGGGTGGAGAGTGGTGCTTAGATGGAGGGAAGAAGTGCTCATGTTTCCATTTGGGGTTGGGACACATCAGGTGGGTTCAATTTTAAGTTTTGGCCAAGGTAGAGCACTTGGATTTGGGTTTTCTAGCAGCCAAGGTTGCTAGCCAGCCACGGTGAGGTCACCATCTAGTCGAGGGATGTCAGTTCTTAGGTTAGGTGGAGTTAATTTGAAGTTCACATGTGTGGGTCTGTCCACATTAGAATCGGATTGGGTGGCTTCCCAAGGCTAACCAAAGTCAGGTGAGGCAGTTAAAATGCTGTGGAGAGGTCTCCATCCAAGGGATTTGGCTAAGCATGGGTTAGAGTGTGTCATTAGAGTGGTTAAAAGAAATTTTAAGGAGGCTTGAAAGTGGCTCCTTGATCCTGTACTCAATGGTCTATGCACAGTATAACAATAGTTCTGATAGTAATTTTCAATTACATTTCCTTATTTTGCAACAAAACCAAAAACTTGATACTGAAGAAAAATAAGAATTTAACTTTTTAATTTATATATATTAACATTGGGATACTACACAAGTATATGTATCGTTATCAAGTAATATAATACTTTTTTGGAAGATTATGCAATATGCACTTTTTAGAAAGTTTTTTTTTCTATTTTTAAAAAGATAATTACTTAAACTAAAAATGATTTTTGTAGGAATTTAAAATTTAAATATTTTTGGTATTTTTGATATTTTAACGAAACAGTAACAACTTAAAAAGACAACTAAAGTTATTGTAGAAGACAAGTACTTAATATTAAAAATATCTTTCTTCTTATCAAAAATCAATAATAAGTATAGGAATTATGTTGTGAAAGTATGTAAATTGTGTTGTGCAAAATAGGAGCAATAATATTCTTTACCCTTACTAGAGATGCTATAAAAAACATTGGCTAATTTCTTTGAATAGTTTTGAAGACCGACAAGGCAGGGAAGATACTAGCTCTCACTATAGAGTTCCCTCAATTCCCTCCACCTGGGGCTAACATTCTCGTATGAGAACCTAAAATAATAAACCAAGTTGGGGGTTTAACCTGTCACTTTAAGGTCCTCTAACTCTACACCCATAAATGAATATTTCTTATTTATTTGCACTTAATCATATGAACTACATTCATACAACTTCATGTGATTCTTTCCAATTGTTGACTAAGACAATACCAACACGGTTCTTACATGTTCTCACAATAAATTTTAACATCTGGATTGGCCAAATCAAGATGTAAATGAAGTGTATGGATTTAAATCATCACAACTTCTTCCAACATTAATGATCAATACTCTCCACAACTTCCATCAAAACTTAATTACTTATCATTTTAAGAAGAAAGATAAAGAAAACTACTCAAAGTCCATGGAGAAAACAAAACAACTTTATTACTTATCATTTTAAGAAGAAAGATAAAGAAAACTACTCAGAATCCATGGAGAAACTAATTACTTATCATTTTAAGAAGAAAGATAAAGAAAACTACTCAGAATCCATGGAGAAAACAATTACTTATCATTTTAAAAAGAAAGATAAAGAAAACTACTCAGAATCTATGGAGAAAATTCTTATCATTTTAATAAGAAAGATAAAGAAAATTACTCAGAATCAATGGAGAAAAATAAAAACCACACTTTAGTTTAAAAGAAGAAATCATTGTCAAACTAACAACAAGTCTTGATTAAACAAGGTAGTCTAAAATAAAAAGATAAAAACTTATCTCAAGTCCTCCACCAAAATGTTTAAGTTCTTTTGAATCTATTCTCTTTTATAATCACTCAAAATAAAATAATAAAAAAGGATAAATAAATAAAAAGTGGTTCCTCAAAATCTCTCCGAACTAACTCCCCAGAGAAGAACTTTCAAAGCTTGCCAATATTTTCAAGGCTCTTTTCTAAGTCCTCTCTTCTTTCTTTTATAATTTTCCAAGAGGCGCCTTGGGATCTCTTCAAAATGTGTCTTGATTCATTGTATTTGCCGAAGAGATGCATCCTTTCATGATAAATTTTGTCCATGGTGGTTACAACCACCTATTAAGCCAATTGGTGCTTCAAAAATCTCTTCGAAATTCATGAAAACATATTTCAATCGTTTAGTAATTGTCATTGGTGCTTAAGCACGGGGTCTCGGCGCTTAGGCGCGACCTTCTCTGTTTAACCGACACTTAAGCGCCAGATCTGGCGCTTAGGCACCAAAACTCTTTATCACGATTTTTCACCTTTTTGCTCCAAATTTGATCCTTTTTCACTCCTTTAACCATTTTTTTTCCATTTTTACTTGTGTCTGCAAGAAAAAAAAACAAAACTACTTTCCATTAAAGTACAATATCTCAAAAAATAGGTATAAAAATATGTCTAAAAATACTATATATTTTAGGTGTATCAAAATCTCGCAAACTTAAAATGTTACTTTTCCTCAAGTGACATTTCAATCTTTAAAGACCAGATATGTATGATATGTATATGAGTTTCTTTAGAAGTTGCTAAAATTTAGATTTAGAAATATAGTAGTCCAACCTTGAAAAAATAATTAGTAAATGAGACCAACCTAAACGTTGAAAATTTTTTATGTTAAGAACTATGAAAATATGAGTTCCTATCTAATTTAGAAATTTGTAAGTTCTTTAAATTTAGATTTTAGTTCTTTTATTTTCTCTACTTAAAAATTTTTATTAAAAATAATTTTACTTACTATATTGTATTTATAAGCTTAAGATTTTATCAAGTCTTATACTTTAAAAAGATCAAATGTAGAACCAATTTTTGACTACGCACTAATCTTCCAGCCTTTTGTCCCTTACATTTCTTTTCTTATCTTTTCTTTTCTTTTTCTTTTCTTTTTCTTTTTCTTTTTCTTCTTCTTTTTCATGCAAGGATTACTATATCTGGATAGACCTTTAATGATTTTCAATTTCACTTCTCCTTTCCTAAAGTAGAGTCTTGATATAAAGCTTTTACTTATAAATATAATAATAGTTTTAAAAATCATAATAAAAGAAATTTATATATTTAAAAATAAAAGTCTAAATTATCTAGAATTTCTCAACAATACAATTTTTCCTACAAAAGATAGTCACTTATATTAATCATTTTCTATACTAAAAAATTTTTAACCTAAAGTTTTTCTTCTTTATTTAAAATGTTAACTTAATTTTCTTACTCATTTCTAAAATCAAATTTTACTTCCCTAATATAACTAATCAATTTTTATTTTAAAATCAAATTCACTTGTAGTACATTTGAGAAGAAATAAAAATCTAGTTTTGAAAATATTTTTCTTCCTTCCCCCAAACTTAAGTTTTTAACAAATTAAACAGTTTAGCATTAGATATATATAAGTAGGAATGAAAATTTAAAAATAACATGCTAACAGGAATTTTAAACCCTAATTATACAAGTATAAAACTACAGACAAGAGTAAAATTAATTTTTGATCAATTTTTTCTATATTTTCATTTTAGTTTAACATGTAGAGATTCAAATAGACGTCTAAACAATGGGTATAAAAGCAAACAATACACTAACATGATAAAAGAAAAATACAAGATAGCAGTTTCTGAACTTCAAGTTTAAGATCTAAGCTAGCAAGATTTTCTACTTTATAACAGATATGAAATTAAGTTAAGTTTTAAACNGAAACAACAATTACTACCCTAAAAATTAAAAATAAAATATTAACTGCCACAAACGTCATAATAATAAAACATAAACGTCCAAAACACAACATAGTCGAAAACAACACAGATGCAAATGTAGCAAGCTCAGACCACATAGTTCACATCATATTACAATCATAAAATGAATNTAGAAATGAAATACTATCTAACTCAACAAACACAAACAACACATAGATGCAAATGTAGCAGGCTCAAACCACATAGTTCATATCATATTACAATCATAAAATGAATCTCTCCGAGCTCAGACCACATAGTTCATATCATATTACAATCATAAAATGAATCTCTCAGCTCTACTCTACACCACATAGTTCATATCATATTACAATCATAAAATAAATCTCTCAGCTCTACTCTTCATCCTTAGAATCACCGCTAGACCATTTTTCTGGAGGCTCATAATCAGGATATCGACGATATGGAGGAAATTGCACTCTTGGTTCACCTCTAATCAAGCTTTCCAAAGATGAGTGAAGTTTCTCTTCATAATCACTCTTCCTTCTATTATAACTATTAGTATGATTTGCAAAAAGCTCTAAATTTTGTACCTTATCAGCGGTAAAATTGATATTGTCCATCATCTTTTGCAATAACTCATCTTGAGTCTTGGCATCACCTCTAGATGTAGAAGCACGAGAAGTAGATGGTCGTGATGAAGATGCAACAGAGGTAGATTCAGCAGATGTTTCTAATCCATAGCTCTTGGAAAATTCTCCTCTCCAGCCAAAAATTGAATGCTCAGAATAACTCTTCACATTCACCTTCGAAATGGGCTTTAGAGGTAACATAACTTCCTCCCAACTATCATACTTTACTCCAGCCTACTCGAATAATGAAAATATCAGGGAAGCAAATCTCATACCTGCAGTAGTAGCAGCAACAACTGAATTGATGATAGTGTGATAGATCAAAGCCCCTATGTTGATGGGCTTTCCCTCCTGAATACAATAATTCAATGTCGCTCTCTCTGGTCACTTCACTAAGATGATTGATCGGAAGCAGACGAGCAGAAATGAAATAGTGTCAGGCCTTTGAAGGTGCACATAACTTTGAAGTTGGGAAATTTACTCTCCTCTCAATGCTAGTCTTCCAAAGTCCTCACCCAATAGTCAAATATGAAATAATCTCATCTAACTCCGCTTTCGTAGGACTATAATTTGCATAAAAACATAAAGTCTCTAGTGGTAAATGGTAAAACAAGTTGATTACCTCTGGAGTAAAAGGTACCAACTTCCCTCTAACCATAACGCGATTGTCTTCAGCCTCTGGGAGATTTGCATAAAACTCCCTTACAACAGAAATCACTGCGACGACAGAGAAACAACAAAACTGTTCCCACTGTCGATGGACTATCAGGTCTTCTACTTCTCCACATGGCCTCTTAAAACATCGCTCCTGAATCAATTTTTGTGACTGTAGAGCGTCACTATATCGATAATGAGCCGTTGAACTGACAAATTTGCTCGAATCAAATGGGCTCTTTCCTCTACTCCATTCCATTCTTGGTGTCATTCTACAAATTTGATAAATTCCAAAAATAACTTTAAAAATCAAGTTTCAATAACTAAACCAAACTTCTGAAAGCACTAACTAAACTTCCCAAGAAATTTCCATAGATTTTTCTTCACTTTTCACCATTAATAGTAAATTTTTAAAATCTTCCAAATGTGCTCAAAATTCATGGTGAAAATCCAAATTTTTTGCATAGAAGTAAAGCTCTTACCTTAAGAAACTTGGATCTAGCAAATCTCGCTCGATTCCACCAAGAAATCTTCAAATTCCACTTGCCCTAGCCCACAAAATTGCAAACTTGAGTTGGGGAAGACGATAAGAAATGTTAAAACTGGTATTTTCAGACTTAAAATTCACTTTTAACCGTTTGCAAACCGATTTTTGTGAACCGGTGCTTAAGTGCGGGTAAGTGGCGCTTAGGCACCTACCTCTCGGGTTGGCTCACACTTAAGAGTGAGATGTGGTGCTTAGACGCTAGTGCACAATTTTCAAAATTTTTCATTCTAAGTAAAAAAACACTGTTAGCCTAAGTAAACCACCCTTAAATGGTCTCATATCACTTAAATGACTATTTTTACTTCCAATTACTCCCTTCTCTCTCAAAATTCTCCATCAAAATTAATTCAATTTGAGGCTAAAAATAACACAAATTTTCACAAAAACAAACTTATATTCATTTACAAACAAGTGTAAACACATTTAACACTTAGTTCTCTCTCCAAATAGTCTTTGGATGAGAAAATTTTCCTAAGTACAAAACACTTAACACACACTTACAATTAAACACATAAGTGACACAAACACTAAACACAAGACATAAACACTAACACACTTAAAACATTACTCCAAACACACAATTCCTAACACTTAACTTAATGCCACTCTTCATTAAAAGGAATGAATTCTTATCTTTCAGTAGTCTCTCCAGAAATATAGAGTTGATAAAACGGACGGTGGTGACGAGCTCTAATATTATCATCTTCAATCCACTTTTGCTTAAGGAACATTGCCTTATCCGCTTCCTCTATATATCTGGTATGGCTAAATTGCATCTTATGTTTCCACCTAATATGCTCTAGATGAGCTTGCAATTCAAGCACCTTATTCTCTAATAAAGATATAATATTCTCCATCTTGTTGATCTTCTCAGATATTCCTTCAATATTAATGGCTAAGAAATCATTGTACATCTCCTGTGCACTTTGACTAATGAACTTCTTCCTCATGGCTTCTTCCTTCTTCTTCAAATCCATCTCCCATGATAAACATTTTCTCTAAATCTCTCTCTTTCTTAGACTTTTAGGGCTAAAAATAATCCGGGGTGAAGTATATTCTCTCTAAATCTCTCTCTTTCTTACACTTTAAGGGCTAAAAATAATTTGGGGTGAAATTCCTTCACAAAACCCATTCTATTTATAGGTCTAATTCCCCCTCATAACTTCTAGGCACGACTAGAAACTGCCAAGACACGTTTATTCCAACTACAATTACACCTTCTAAAAATTGAAATTTGCACATGTGATTAAACTGTCTCGCTTAAGCGCCGAATCTGGCGCTTAAGCATCGGTGCACATTTTTGCAGCAGTCAACTTAACGTCCAAATTCTTATTCTAATATGTCTAGATTACTAAATAAAGTCTAAAAATAATTACTAGCACATAATAAACTCAAAAATACTACCCCAAATTTCTTAATCAGACTTAAAACAACAACCAAAGCAAAAACACACTTATAAATATGGGTTGCCTTCCACAAAGCGCTTGGTTTTACGTTGTCATCCTGACGTAACCAGTGTTCATTCTGGTTGACCCAACATCATTCCATCATTATATTTATTTTGATCCCTTATATAATAAAGTTTCAGTCTATGTCCATTAATTTTAAAAATTTTCTCATAATTAGGATCTTTAATATCCATAGCTCCATAAGGATAAACATTTTTTACAACAAATGGGCCCATCCACCTGGACTTAAGTTTGCTCAGGAATAATCTTAACCTTGCATTCTATAGCAAAATGTGTTGCCCTGGCTGAAAATTTTTAGTAAGAATCTTTTGATCATGCCACATTTTCATCTTTTCTTTATAACCTAGCTAAAAATTTTTAGTAAGAATCTTTCGATCATGCCACATTTTCATCTTTTCTTTATAAATCCTTAGCACTACCATAAGATTCATTCCTTATCTCTTCTAGCTCATTTAATTGTACCAATCTTTTCTCACAAGCATCTTTTAAAGTATAATTGAACTCTTTAATAGCTCAATATGCTTTATGCTCAAGTTCAACTAGTAAATGAGAAGCTTTCCCAAATATTAGCCTATATGGGGACATTCCTATAGGAGTTCTATATGCAGTTGGCAAGCTTTCCCAAATATTAGCCTATATGGGGACATTCCTATAAGAGTTCTATATGCAGTCCTACCGACCAATCCTATTTTATTGGATTCAGAGATCTTTCCATGATTCTTTTAATTTCCTGATTGGATAATTCAACCAAACCACTTGTTTGAGGATGATAAGCAGTTGCAATTCTATGATTTATATGATATTTCTTTAATAACTTCTCCATAATGGCATTTCTGAAATGACTTCCCCCATCAGTAATGATAACTCTCGGCATCCCAAATTTACAAAATATATTCATTTCCAAAAATTTTGAAACACTTTGAGCATCACATCGAGGTAAAGCAACAACTTCTATCAATTTGGATACATAGTCCCACTGCTAACAGAATATATAAATTTTCAAAAGATGGTATAAATGGTCCCATTAAATCTAATCCCCAAACATAAAATATTTCAACTTCTAGCATATAATTGAGGGGCATCTCATTTCTTCTANTCATTGTACCATTTTTTTGCAGGCTCATAATCAGGATATCGAGGATATAGAGGAAATTGCACTCTTGGTTAACCTCTAATCTGGCTCTCCAAAGATGAGTGGAATTTCTCTTCATAATCACTCTTCCTTTTACTATAACTATTAGTATGATTTGTAAAATGCTCTAAATTTTGTAACTTATCAGCGGTAAAATTGATATTATCCATCATCTTCTACAGTAACTCATCCTGAGTCTCAGTAGAATCACCTCTAGATGTAGAAGCACGTGAAACAGATGGTCTAGATGAAGATGCAACACAGGTAGATGCAACAGACATCTCCAATCCATAGCTCCTGGAAATTCCTCCTCTCTAGTAAAAAATTGAAAGCCCAGAATAAGTCTTCACATTCACCTTCGTTATGGGCTTTAAAGGTAACAGGACTTCTTCCTAAATATCATTCTTTACTCCAGCCTGCTCGCATAAAAAAATATCAAGAAAGCAAATACCATACCTACAGTAGTAGTAGCAGCAGCTGAACTGATGATAGTGTGATAGATCAAAGAACCTATGTTGATGGGCTTGCCCTCCTAAATACAATAATTGAACGTCGATCTCTCTTTGGTCAGTTCACTGAGATGATTGGTCAGAAGCAGACAAGCATAAATGAAATAGTGTCAGGCCTTTAAAGGTGTACATAACTTTGAAGTTGGGAAATTTACTCTCCTCTCATTGGTAATCTTCCAAAGTCCTCTCCCGATAGTCAAGTATGAAATAATTTCCTCTAACTCTGCTTCAGTAGGACTATAATTCACATAAAAACATAAAGTATCCAGTGGTAAATTGTAAAACAAGTTGATTACATTTGGAGTAAAAGGTACCAACTTCCCTCTAACCATAACTCGATTGTCCTCAGCCTCTGGGAGATTTGCATAAAAATTCCTCACATTAGAAATCACTGTGATAGCAGAGAAAAACAGAACAGTTCCCACTTTCGGCGGACTATCAGGTCTTCCACTTCTTCGCCAGGACTCTCAAAACATCGCTCCTGAATTAATTTTTGTGACTGTAAAGCGTCACTATATCGATCCTGAGCTTTTAAACTAATAAATCTGCTCGAATCAAAAGGGCTCTTTCCTCTGCTCCTTTTCATTCTTGGTGCCATTCTACAAATTTGATAAATTCAAAAAATAACTTTAAAAATCAAGTTTAAATCACTAAACTAAACTTCCAAAAGTACCAACTAAAGTTCCCAAGCAATTTCCATAGATTTTTCTCCACTTTTCACCATGAATAGTAAATTTTTGAAATCTTCCAAATGTGCTTAAAATATATGGTGAAAATCCAATTTTGTTTTATAGAAGTAAAGTTCTTACCTCAAGGAACTTGGATCTAGCAAATCTCACTCGATTCCATCAAGAAATCTCCAAATTTCACTTGCCTTAGCCCTCAAAATTACAAACTCGAGTTGGGCAAGACAATAGGAGGCCTTAAAAATGGCTTTTTCGGACCTAAAATTCACTTTTAACGGTTCACAAATTGGTTTTCATGAACCGGCGCTTAAGCGAAGGTAAGTGGCGTTTAGGCGCCTACCTCTCTGGTTGGCTTGACTTAAGTGCGAGATGTGGCCCTTAGATGCCTGTGCACAATTTTTAAAATTTTTAATCTCAAGTAAAATGCACTATTAGCCTAAGTAAACCACCCCTAAATGGTCTGATAGCACTTAAATGACTATTTTTACTTCCTGTAACTCCCTTCTCTCTCAAAATTCTCCATAATAATTAATTCAATTCAAATCAAGCACTTAAGCTCCGGTACATGAAAACCAAATTTTCACAAATTTTCACAAAAATAAACTTATATTAATTCACAAACAAGTACAAACACATTTAACACTTAGTTCTCTCTCCAAATAGTCTTAGATAGGAAAATTTTCCTAAGTACAAAACACTTAACACACATTTACAATTAAACACATAAGTGACACAAACATTAAACACAAGACATAAACGTAAGTACAAAACACTTAACACACATTTACAATTAAACACATAAGTGACACAAACACTAAACGAAAACACTTAACACACATTTACAATTAAACACAAAAGTGACACAAACATTAAACACAAGACAACACTTAACACACATTTTACAATTAAACATATAAGTGACACAAACACTAAACACAAGACATAAACACTAACACACTTCACTTAAAACGCATTTACAATTAAACACATAAGTGACACATACAATAAACACCGACACACTTAAAAACATGACTCCAAACACACAATTCCTTACACATAACTTAATGTCACTCTTCATTAGAAGGAACAAATTCTTGTCTCTCAGTAGTCTCTCCAAGAATATAGAGTTGATAAAATAGACGGTGGTGATGAGCTTAAGCATCGGATCAAGCACTTAAGCTCCGGTGCATATTTTTGCACCAGTCAACTTAACGTCCAAATTTTTTATTCTAACATGTCTAGGTCACTAAAACAAGTCTAAAAATCATTACTAGCACATAATAAACTCAAAAATACTACCATAAATTTCTTAATCATACTCAAAACAACAATTAAAGCAAAAAAACACTGATAACTGTGGATTGCCTCTCACACAGCGCTTGGTTTTACGTCGTCAGCCCGATGTAACTAGTGCTCATAATGGTTGACCCAACAACATTCCATTATTATATATGATGATCCCCTCAATAATAAGGTTTCAGTCTATGTCCATTCACTTTAAAAATTTTCTCAGAATTAGGATCTTTAATATCCACAGCTCCACAAGGATAAACTTTTATCACAACAAATGGGCCCTTCCACTTAGGCTTAAGCCTGCCTGGAAATAATCTTAACCTTGCATTATATAGCAAAACTTGTTGCCTTGGCTGGAAATTTTAAGTAAGAATCTTTCAATCATGTCATATTTTCAACTTTTCTTTAAGAATCTTAGCACTCTCATAAGATTTATTCCTTATCTCTTCAAGCTCATTTAATTGTAACAATCCCACATTTTTATCTTTTCTTTGTAAATCTTAGCACTCTCATAAGATTCATTCATTATCTCTTCAAGCTCATTTAATTGCAATAATCTTTTCTCACCAGCATCCTTTATCTCTTCAAGTTCATTTAATTGCAATAATCTTTTCTCACCAGCATCTTTCAAATTATAAATGAACTCTTTAAGTAGCTCAATATGCTATATGCTCAAGTTCAACTGGTAAGTGACAAGCTTTCCTAAATATTAGCCTATATGGGGACATTCTTATAGGAGGTCGATATGCAGTCCTATAACCCACAAAACATAGTCAAGTTTGACTGACCGATCTATTTTTGTTTGATTCACAAATTTTTCCATAATTCTTTTAATTTACCAATTGTACAATTCAGTCAAATCACTCGTCTGAGGATGATAAATAGTAGCAATCTTATGATTTATACGATATTTCTATAATAACTTCTCCATAATGACATTTTTGAAATGACTTCCCCCATCAGTAATGATAACTCTCGGTATCCATACAAAATATGTTCGTTTTAAAAAATTTGTAATGCTTTGAGCACACATTGAGGTAAAACAACAACTTCTATCCATTTGGATACATAGTCCACTACTAACAGAATATATAAATTTCTGAAAGATGGTATAAATGATCCCATGAAATCTAATCCCCAAACATCAAATATCTCAACTTCTAGCATATAAATGAGAGGCATCTCATTTCTTCTAGAAATATTGCATACTCTTTGACATTTATCACAAGTTTTGATATAAGCATTACATCTCTAAAAGTATTGCCTACTCTTTGACATCTATCACAAGTTTTGATATAAGCATTAACATCTCTAAAAATTATGTAAGCCAATAAAATCTAAATTGTAGAATTTTGCATGTTGTTTTATCAACACCAAAATGTCCCCCAAAATCAAAATTATGACATTTTTGGATAATTTCATAAGTTTCTTCTAATGGTACACATCTTTGAATGATCAGATCCTTTCCTTGTTTATATAAATATGGGTCATCTCAAAAATAAGTCTTAGCTTCAGAAATAAATTTCCTCATTTGTTGGTATGTCATTCCATAGGGTTTAAGATCACTAAAAATATACTTCACAATGTCGACGTACCACAGAACACGCCACGCATTTACAGTGAATAATTATTCTTCTGGAAAATATTCATTAATTTCTTTTTAAAAAAAGAGTGGTTTTTCTAATTCAAGCATGAACAAATGATCAACAATTTGATTTTCAGTTCCCTTCCAATCTACTATTTCAAAATTAAATTCTTGTAAAAGAAGAATCTATCTTATAAGTCTCAGTTTAGTATCCTTCTTTTTCATTAAGTACTTAATAGCAGAATAATTTGTATGCACTATACAATGAGTTCCAATCAAATATGATCTAAATTTATCAAAGACATATTCTGTTATTAATAACTCTTTTTCAGTTTTTGTATAATTAATTTGACTTTCATTAAGAATTTTACTAGCATAGTAAATAACTTTAAAAATTTTATCATATTTTTGTCCTAAAATAGCTCCAATAACATAATCACTTGCATCATACATAAGTTCAAAAGGTTTTTCCTAATTTGGTGAAACTATAATTGGTGCAGTGATTAATTTTTCTGTTAATAAATTAAAAGCTTTTATGCATTCCTCATCTATGTTTAGTGCAGTGATTAATTTTTCTTTTAATAATTTAAAAGCTTTTAGGCATTCCTCATCAAAAATTAAAAATTGCATCTTTCCAGTAAATGACATAAAGGCTTAGCAATCTTAGAAAAGTCGTTAATATATTGCATGTAGAATACAAATGTCCTAAAAAACTCCTAATTTCCCTTACATTTGTTGGATAAGTTAAATTTCCGATCACTTGAATTTAAGTAGGATCTACTTCCATACCATTTTATGATATTTAATAACCTAAGACAATTCCTCCTACTACCATAAATTGACATTTTTCCAAGTTAAGGACAAAATTTGTTTCTTCACAAAGCTTAAGAACTTTAGATAAATGTTCTAAACATAAGTCAAATGCAGTTCTAAACACTGAAAAGCCATCCATAAATACTTCAATCCCTCTTTCAATTAAATCACAAAAAATTGCCATCATACATCTTTAAAATGTAGCAAGAGCATTACAAAAACCAAAGGGCATTCCTCTAAAAGAAAAAGTACCATAAAGATTGGTAAATGTTGTTTTCTCTTTATCCTTAGGAGATATTTAAAGTTGGTGATAACCGGTATATCCATCTAGAAAACAAAAGTATTTATGCCCAGCTACTCTATCCAGTATTTGATCTAGAAATGATAGTAGAAAATGATCTTTCCTAGTTGAAAGAATTAATTTTTTATAATCAATGCATATTCGCCACACTGTAATTTATCTAGTAGGATATAACTCATTATGCTCATTCACAGTTACACTTACTCCTTTCTTAGGAACATAGTGAATTGGACTAACTCATGCACTATATGAAATAGGGTAGATAATTCCAGTATTTAACCACTTTAAAATTTCTTTCTTAACAACCTTTTTCATAACAGGATTTAATTTCCTTTGTGGATCAACCCTGGGTTTGCAGTTTTCTTTTAGGTTAATTCTATGCATACAAATTGAAGGACTGATTCCTTTAATATTAGCAATTGTCCATCTGAAGTTTTTCTTAAAGTTTTTTAGAATTTTCATCAGCTTTTCTTCCTCTTCCGTTGTTAACTTAGAGGAAATTATAACAGGTAAAGTAGATGAATCTCCTAAAAAGACATATGTTAAATGTTCAGGAAGTAATTTCAACTCAAGTTCTTGAGGTTTTTCAATAGATGGACAAAATGATTTATCTTTGTTTATTGTATTTGAAATTTCAAAAATTTCTTGAACATAACTTGAATCATCCTTAAAAAGGGTTACACATTGATCTAATTCCTATTCTTGCTCGTGTTTCAAATCTTTTTCTTTAGATTTTTTATCATAAGTAGTCTTGAAATGACATTCGCTCAGATATCTTATAACATCCATTCTATAGCAATCATCATATTTTCCTTTTGCAGGGTATTTCATTGATTTTGAAATGTTAAAAGTAACAGTTTGATCATTGACGCACATTGTTAATTCCCCTTTCATGCACATCTATCATTGCTCTTCCTATGGCTAGGAAAGGTCTCCCCAAAATGACAGGTATCTCTTTATCTTCCTCCATATCTAGCACAATGAAATCAACATGAAAGATAAATTGATTCTCCTCAAAATGATAGGTATCTCTTTATCTTCCTCCATATCCAGTACAATGAAATCAACAGGAAAGATAAATTGATCCACTTTGTCCATATCTAGCACAACGAAATCAACAAGAAAGATAAATTGATCCACTTTCACTAGGACATCGTAGCACAATGAAATCAACAGGAAAAATAAATTGATCCACTTTCACTAGGACATCTTCTATAAACCTCCTTTAGGGATAGGTTATTGAATGATTTGCTAACTGCAAATTTAAAGTAGTAGGGGTTATTTCTCCTAATCCCAATCTTTTAAATATTGATAATGACATAAGGTTAATGCTTACACCTAAATCACATAAAGCTTTCCCATAAAATTTGTCTCCTATTGCACATGGAATTATAAAGCTAAAGATCTTTAAGCTTTTCAGGAAGTTTCTTCTGAATTATAGCACTGCAGTCTTCACTAAGTGCAACAGTCTCATTATCTTCAAAATTTCTTTTTCTGTTGAGAATGTCCTTCATAAACTTTACATAGCTTAACATTTTTTCTAAGGCTTCAGCAAATGGAATATTGATTGTAAGCATCTTAAATATTTTCAGAAACTTTGAAAATTACTTATCCAACTTCTATTGTTGAAATCTCCGAGGAAATGGACATGGTGGTTTTTCTAAATCAATTTTCGGCAGAGAAATAGGTCTTTCATAATCTTTCGGAGAATCCTCTTTTGATTCTTCAATTTCTTCTCTCTTTACTTCAATTTCTTTTTGAACCCTACCTTCCAACTCTCTTGGACTTCTAAGTTGTACAACTTTAACTTGTTCTTTATTATGGATTTTTAGAATTGATTCAGTATTACTAGGAAGTGATCCTTGAGATCTATTACTTAATGAACTTGCGATTTGCCCAGGTTGATTCTCAATATTTTTAATTATAGCTCCTTGACTTTGTAACTGATTACCCATTTGTAACACCACTTCTTCTATAAATAACTTCTTATCCTTAAATTATGTATTACTGTTGAAACATGGAGGATAAGTATATATATAATTATTTTTCCCTTGGTTGTTTCAGTTTCCCAATGGGTTTATTTGGTTATTCCCCCATTGATGATTATTACCACTCGAATTGTTATTCCAGTTAAAGTTGGGATGGTTCTTCCAACCTGGGTTATAATAATTTGGAATATGGGTTATTCTGCTTGTTATTTATGGCATGCAAAGTTTCTAATGATGCTTGAGAACCTACCATTTAATGTAATGAATTCTCTTCAATCGTGGAAATTAGTTGAGAAAAATTCATTCCAAATTGGTCTAACATCCTTGAAACTGCAACAACTTGATTTGCTAACAAAGTAAATGCATCAGTTTCATGAATGTTGGCTACTTTCTTTGGATTTACCCTTTCAGAAGGCCATTGAATATTATTGGTAGCCATCTCTTCAATTAAAGCATAAGCGTCATGAAATGGTTTTGACATCAATGAACCACCAGGAGTGACATCGATAATAGATCTAAGAGAACCAATTAATCCATTATAAAAGGTTTGAATTATTAATCAATCTGGTATAGCATGGTGTGGACACTTTCTTAAGAGTTCTTTAAATCATTCCCATGCTTCATAAATAGATTATCTCTCAGTGAGAAAGGAAATAACCTAAGACCTACGACATCATCTGAAACACCATCATATTTAAATGTAGCACACAATTCTAGAAAATTGGTAAGATTCATCATCTGATACACCATCATATTTAAATGTAGCACACAATTCTAGAAAATTGACAAGATGTTATCATCTGATACACCATCATATTTAAATGTAGCACACAATTCTAGAAAATTGGCAAGATGTAAGATCTTCAGTTGGTGCCCCCCAAACTGATTATTTTATACCATTTGGATAATAGCAGGTTTAAGCTCAAATGAATTAGCCACTTCTAAACAGATTAGCAGGTTTAAGCTCAAATGAATTTGCCACTATAGTAGGTTTTTGAATACTACAATGAAGTTCATCTATAGTTGGGTTGACATATTCTTTTAAAGGTCTAAACTCTTGATGAATTTCAGCATTTTGATTATTTTGGTTTTCCATTTCTGTAAGTTTTTTGGATTTTTCATGATTTTTAATTTTTTCAATTTTTATAGATTTTTCTAATAATTCATTCTAATGTAGAATCATAGGGCACTAGTCCTTCAGAACTTGAGCTACACATACACTAACATAAAATAAAATAAAATAAAATAAAACATACAAAATAAGATACAATATTTAAAGTTTAAATAAGACTTTCTAAAAATTAAAATTTACTTAGTTTTCTTCCCCGGCAATGGCGCCAAAAACTTGATCCTGTAATCAATGGCCTATGCACGGTATAACAATAGTTCTGATAATATTATTCACTTATATTTCCATATTTTGCAAAAAAAAAAAAGAAACTTGATCCTGAAGAAAAATAAAAATTTAACTTTTTAATTTATATATATTTATATTGGGATACTTTTGGAAGTTTACGTATCGTTATCAAGTAATATAAGTCTTTTTGATTAAGAGCTGAATATCGAACCCATAGGGAAGATTATACAATATGCATTTTTTAGAAAGTTTTTTTTTTATTTTTAAAACGATGATTACTTAAACTAAAATTGTTTTTGTTGGAATTTAAAATTTAAATGTTTTTGGTATTTTTGATATTTTAACGAAACAGTAACAACTTAAAAAGATAACTAATGTTTTTATAGAAGAAAAGTACTTAATATTAATAATATCTTTCTGCTTATCATGAATCAGCAATAAGTATAGGAATTTTGTTGTGGAAGTATGCAATTTGTGTTGTGCCAAATATGAGAAATAATATGCTTTGCCCTTACTAGAGATGCTATAAAGAACATTAGCTAATTTAAAGTTTGATTAGTTCTGAAGACCGGCTAGGCATGGAAGATACTAGCTCTCACTCTAGAGTTCCATCGATTCCCTCCACCTGGGGGCTAATATTCTCGTATCATAACCAAAAACAATAAACTAAGTTGGGGCTTCAACCTGTCACTTTAAAGTCCTCTAACTCTACACCCATCAATGAATATTTCCTTATTTATTTGCACTAAATCATATGAATTACATTCTCATTCATACAACCTCATGTGATTCTTTCTAATTGTTTACTGTCAATCATATGAACTACATTCTCATTCATACAACCTCATGTGATTCTTTCCAATTTTTAATTGAGCAATAAACTAAGTTGGGGGCTTTAACTTGTCACTTTAAAGTCCTCTAACTCTACACCCTTCAATGAATATTTTCCTATTTATTTGCACTAAATTATATGAACTACATTCTCATTCATACAACCTCATGGGATTCTTTCCAATTGTTGACTGACATAAGAATTACATTTTCATTCATACAACCTCATGTGATTCTTTCCAATTATTGACTGAGACAATACATCTCATTCATACAACCTCTTGAGATTCTTTCCAATTGTTGACTGATACAATACCAACTCGGTTCTTACATGTTCTCACAATAAATTTTAACATCTGGATTGGCCAAATTTATAAGTAAATGAAGCGCATGGATTTAAATCATCACATTTTCTTCCAAGATTAAAGATCAATACTCTCCACAACTTCCATCCAAAACTTAATTACTTATCATTTTAAGATGANCTCGGCCTGCGTTTATTGTAAAAATTCAAACGCAGTTTCGGATAAGCTGGCGAAACGCGCGAACCAAACAAGTACGGCGACGTTTTGAAAACGCCGCCCGCACTTATAAGCTGCCCAAAACGGACAATTATAATTAATATGATTATGTGCAATTTATGAAGAAATAAAGATAATCATTCAATTACATATGTTTACTATTTGGCTCATAATAGAAATACTTTGAATAATAAGTATATGAAATGGTTGTTTAGATGGACTAATCTAAGTGTTGTTTTATCTTTCGTGTATTATAATTTTGGAATATTTGTACATTACATAATTCTTATGAATTTACTTGTCTAACGCCTAAATTTTAATATTTATATTTATAACAATAAAATTATTTGTATCTGTTGGATTCAAATATGTGCGGTAGACTGTGCCACATGAAAAGATCATTGAGACTAAAGAAAAGGAGATTGAGCGAATGAAACAAAAGAGGGAAGGAGAAGAGAGAGACTTGTCGCGTTGGGGGCGAATGAGATGTTCTCGGAGCTGATGACTCATTTTATTCCATAAAGCGTTTGCATTACAAATGTTTTAGAAGTCCCACATACATGATACAACTTTCCTATTTATAGAAGATAGGAATGGTAAAATATAAAAATTATATATTTAACCTCGCTTTAAAAAGAAGAGCAAAGGCATTCTAGTCCTTATTCTGACTCTTGTATAGTCTCGAGATCCATGTAGATTATTTTTTAGTATACAACATTACATCAATAATGTTAACATTCTTAATTTTTAAAACATTAAATACATCTTTTCAAGCATATCTAAAATGGCACAAATGAAAAAACTCAAAGTTTAAGTGTTAATATGTATATACATATAAATTATGTGGTATTTATGTAAAACTTCCCATCAATTTTTTATGTTTTATTTGAGGTAAATAAAATACAAATAAATTTAAGATTTAAAATACCCAGATATTATTATTTCTCATGAAAAATCATATAATATTTAAATTTCATTATGTTACTTCCATGATTCATATCCAATCGTTGTTGCCCACTGTTGTCACTTATAGCCCTCCGTCAGTCTTGACCGCCATCTACTGTATTTCAATGCATTATAATAAGGACAAAAGATAATATTTCAAATACATGTAATTTTCATCGGATCAAAGGAGTTATGCATTCTAAATACATAATATATATATATATATATA
>JXCR01120611.1:97219-117380 GCA_002079205.1 Phalaenopsis hybrid cultivar
CAAAACTATTCAAGGTTATGTCCTTGAAATCTTATTAAGGAAGATTAAAACCCTCCATCAGCTCATTCAAGTCCATCATCTAGTTGTTAAAGATAAATGACATGTTGAAATGTCATTTATTCTTTATGACTTTGAAGAAATTGATGTTAAAAATTGTTCAACAGCTTACCACTAAAAGAGATTATCTCCTAAGAAAACTTCAAGCACACATTCATAATGTAATTTGGTAGTGCCAAAATGCTACATCAGAGTTTGCAAGCTCAGATGAAAATTTGATAGGATGCAAGAAAGACTGTAATAATTTGCTGCTCATTTTCAGAGGAAAATATTGGAGGTATAGGACCTTGAACCTATAATAGCCCAAGTTGTATTAGCATAAGGGCTAAGAGAACGTCCCCTTTGTTATGCACTTGACCTATAAAAATACTTGAACCTTAGCCAATTTTTTGGAGCATTCCTACGTCTACTTTTATATAAAAGAATATAATTCTTTTCTAGCCACTAACAACATGGGCATCATAATGCACATTGACAAAAGAGAAACTTCAACCATATTGAGAAAGGTGCAAGTCACACCATGTGACATATAGGATGACCAAATTTGGAAGAATACTAACCACGTCCTTCAAGAAAAAGGTGCATGTTCAAGAAAGGCGTGTTTATTAGGAAAAGAAGCAAATTTAATATCAGAAAAGATGAGTGAATGATCAAGTGGAGAGGAGGATGCCATTGTGCACCCACTAATTATCCAATCATGTTTTTTTATGAGTTTCAATAGCCAAAATAGTGGAGGTCATTCAAAATGAAGAATATTTTTGGAAGGTCATGCCTATGAAGATTGTAGAACACTTGTAAGACACATAGAGTTACTATGTGTACCATCATTACTTCGATCATAAAACTGAGGGTGCTGACAACTTAGAAGCTTAGTTAAAGAGTTGATCAAAGCCAAGAAGCAGAAGGAGTTTGTCATGTTGGGTGTGATAATTCAAAGGTAGGGAAAGACATCAATCAAAGAAGCTCCAATGAACAAGCATGGGATTAGGTGATCTATATCACAAAGATCCTTCATTTATTCTTGATGGGGACAAATTAAAAGCATCCCATCAGATAAGCTTTAATAAACTTCACTCAAGAGAAGTGTATTTGGTATCTTCATCTCGCTATCAAGATGTTAACCAGTAACTCATCATCTTCACGATGAAGGCCCGCCTACTATGGAAATTCTTTAAAATTATGTAATAGTGTTTATGACGCTAACTACAAATTATTAGATAAGTAATATTCTTATAGATACAAGAAATTCTATTAACATTCTTCTTAAAACTATTTTTTGATAAAAAAACCTTGGTTTGTCAAATTTACCATATAATTTGAGCTACTTTTATGAATTTTGGGGAGATAAGAAATAATTTAGGGAATCAATTTGGGTGAAAAAGATAAGTAATTCATAATAATGGTTTACTTCATCATAGTTGATTCTATGATGACTACAATGCTATGTTTGATCATTTACTCCTTAACCACTTATTTAACACTTTAAGGCCACTATCTCAACGTATCACATTTCACTAAAATAGTGAAAAAAGAAGTAGTGACTATCTCGGGAGATTCGGAGTAATCATGTTATTATTACCTATTTGCAGTATGTAGTGTTTGGGAGGAAATACTACAATGTAAGTGCAATAAGGCAGTGACATAGGATTCGTTTCGTTTGCTAAAAAAGAAATATAATGTAAAAGATTTACATAACACCATGATTACAATGTAATTCATATACTTTGGTTCACTGTAAAAAAAAATGTAAGACTTTATATTTTTTATTTAGTTTAAAGTAGATTAAAAATAATGTATTTACTTACGCAAAGGGTAGCCAGCGGAAAGGAGCGGCGGACAAGGGTGGTGGGTGGCAGGTGGAGGGTGACGGTGGTAGCGACAATAGTGGGTGGCTATGGTGGGAGGCACATGGTGAATGAAGATGACATGCGATTTTAGGTGGCAGCTAGAGGCAGGTGGAAGACGGGTGGCAGCTAATTACAACATGTGGGAGGCAGTGCCAACAGCTAGTGGCAGTGAGTGGTGATGGTGTGTGAGTAATGACAATATATGGCAGCTGAGAGCGGCAACAACAGGCATGCTGGCGGTGATGGAAGTGGTGCAGATGGGCTGCGACAGTAAGCGGGTAATGGTAAATGGGGGGCAAGCCGAGGTGATTACAGGCGGGCAAGCATTGTCGGTGAGTGGTAATAGGAGTCGGCAGCAGTGAGCGACATCAAGCGGGTGGGTGGCAGTAAGCAAGCGTCGGAAGATGTGGAGAGCAACAACGGTGGGCAGCGATGACTTGTCTAAAACATTTATGAATGTGTTTTCGTTCTTTTTTTTGAGCTTTTGGAGTTGTCAGCTTGTCTTATCATCATTTTATAATTCTCTTTCCAATTAAGTGTCTCTTTTAAGAGGAACTATAGAGAAAGAAAATATGACAAAAATCAACAAACAATTTAATGTAGAGAACTTTCATAAGGTAGCCTTTGCATAATAGTCAAGAGCGTGCGTTCAAAACGAGACCATATCGAAAAAACCTTAGAAACATATCTATGAAGAGAACTCTATAAAGGTGACCCACAACCAAAGAATCAAGTTTTTGTGCTTGTTTAGGGTCAAGAGCAGCTCCCAAAGGAATGTATCCCTTTAGTTAATTATATCTTGGAAGATGCCCAAGAATACTCTCAATAAGAAAAGTCTTGCTTAAAATTTTATGATCCAGTTATTTAGGAAACCAAATGATTTAAATCATCTCAAGTAGGAGAATCTTGATGCTTCCAATATTGTATCGGGCCAAATGGCGGAGAGTGAATCACTATATCTACTACGGGAGGCGATGCTTACGCATGTGGGGCCCACGAGATGACATCAATGATTTTTTTTAGAGAAATGGTTGGGCACAATAGAGATGCCAACAGAAAAAAAAGGAAGTAATCCCTAAGTAGGTAGATGTAGCAAAATCAAGATACCATGGATCCGTCATCTCAATCTATGGAGGCCCTAAGTCTACCTAGTCATGAAGGTAGTCAACCCAACTTGACCAGGAACCTCTTATCAGCAATCGATGAATTGTGTCTTCCAAGAGAATCCTATTAACCCTAAGGCAAAAATAAAGAGACCTCTAATTTCCTATCACTCTCTAAAGGGGTGGAATAGACAAAGGTGGGACTTATACTCATCAATTCAACTACGAAGATGTCGCTGGAAAGTAGAAGAGGGGAGGGTCCAACTACATAGCTGGAAACGCCCCACAAAGGACTTACACCCCCAACAAGGTCGGGAGAGCCTCTAACACTAGTTGTTCTAGACAACCTCTTATGTAGAAATTTATTCGTGACTTAATGACTGAAGGAGCACAGGTACTCCTCCTTAAAACATGCAGAACGATATAGTTATCTGTAGTTGAATTTAAATTTTGAGGCCCTATTGGGGAAGACTTGGAATATTTCCATGCTATGCAGCCAGCTTTAAAACCAGCCTAAAGGCCATGCAGAAAAATAAGTGCATATTTTAAATAGTTAAAAGATTTTAATCCTATATTTTGATGTCCATCCCACAGGGAAGTTGAAAAAACCTAAAGTAAATTATGAAAATTATTTTATAACAAAAACAAAAGTAAAATTAAAGTGCAAAGTTTGAAAATTAACTAATCAAGTGAATGCTAATTAAAGTGTAGATGTAAGACTACAAAAGTTAAACTAGATTAAATACTAAAATTTCAAAAGTAAAATTATGAAAATTAAACAAAGTTTTTGTTGTGAAGGAAAGTTCAAATTTAAGAAAACATTCTTCCCATTTACAATGAGTATATGATTTGTGAAGAAATTGAAATCATTTGAAAAAATATATATATAATGTTTTGTGCCAAATATGAGCAATCATATTCTTTACCCTCTTCCAAGTGTTAAAAAGAACATTGACTAATCCAGAATTGTTGACCTCACTTTTGGTTGAGGTTTAGTTTTTCCTCTTTGGTAGCATAAGGTCTAGCAATAAGACTTTCTTGTTGACTATTCCTAGAAAACTAAAAAGGGAACCCTCACCATTAGAAACTCCAAACTGTTCCTTGCTCAACTTGAAGTTTCACATATTGGTCCTAACCTCTAGCACTTAGTAGGTGGGGTCATTATGGGGNTAGAATCCAGGGAGAAATCAAAACCACACTTTTGACCTCGCTTTTGGTTGAGGTTTAGTTTTTCCTCTTTAGTATCCTAAGGTCTAACCATAGGACTTTCCTATTTACCATTCTTAGAAAACTAGATAAGGAACACTGACCAATAGAAATTCCAATCACTTCTCTGCTCAACTTAAAGTTCCACATATTGGTCCTAACCTCTAGCACTTAGTAGGTGGGGTCATTATGGGGGAGCTCAAGGAGAGTTCCCATAGGACTACTTGCCCTTAGGGTTGACTCTGGGTGTTGGTCTAGGGCTAAGACACTCACTTTCACTCAATTTCACTCACTTTTACTCACTACACTCACTCTTACTCACAATCCCTCACAACTCTAAACACGTTTTGTACCTCCTTTTCTAATTTCTTGATTTGGCGCAGGATCACCAAAGACTTATCAGGGATTAAGGGTTGCGCTGACAGAGAATTCTGAGAAGATTTATTAACTATCATAACCATGTCTTTTTCATCTTTAAATGATGGGAATCTTTCAGTTGGATCCAATGGTTTCCAAGGTAGCAGTACCTTTTCCCAGTTTTCATAGGATACTTGGGACTGGCTGCAAAGTGAGAAAATTGTTGAAGGGTGTCCAAGCCCATAAGTTGATCCGTGAATGATTGGCCTAAGACTGACTTCACAATTATGGATCCAATATCTATCGGCAGTCCCCTTTGGATGCAGTAATTCAAAATGAAACTTTCTTTAGAAACCTTACCAACCTTCATTGTCGGTAACAGTTTCGCAGAAATGAAGAAGTGCCCGTGTTTAGAGATAAGATTCAAAAGTGTTGAAGAAAAACTAACATACCCGTACTTACGCATTTCTCAATCGTCAGTTTCATCCGTCAAATACTGGTAAATTTCATTCATCTGGTCTCTCGTTGGGACGAAATTGGAATAGTGGCAGAAAGGAACATTTTCTATCATATATAACTTTTTGATTCTTGAAGGAATGAAAGTAATCCATCTCCCTCTCACATAAACAACTCCTTGGTTAATTCCATGTAAATTTGCATAAAATTCTTTTACCACAGGAACCACCGCGGCAGTAGTGTAGCACAACACTTCCCATCTTCGTCGCACTATCGTTTCTTCAATATTCGTCGTGGGATTATTCAATCTACGATTCACAAATCCTCGTTCCTTGATTAATCTTTTCTTTGTCAGCAACTTGTTGAAGATTTGCTTCGCTTCCGCACTAATGAACTTTCGCCGATTGAAAACTCGCATTCTGGGATTATCAAGGGAATTGGACGCCATAGGAATGAAATTGACAGAGTTTTTCTTCATTTTTGAGGAGAAAATATGAACTAGAGTTTGAATTTTTTATTTTAAAAAGACTTCCCGCCCAAAAAACCTTCAAAAATTGCTCATCGGACACAAGAAACTGCCTCTTATCGGTCTCGCCGTCGGCGGCGTCGAGGGCGTCGTCAGTGTGCTTCTGTATTAATTTTTGTCTGGACTCTAGGGAAAAACCCGTCGTCGGAGCCGTCGAGGGCGCCGTCAGTGCCCAAGGCAAAACTTTCACAGTTTTGCTCTGGTCCGAATGCGTCGCAATTTTTCTTTATGGAATCCAATTTTTAAGATATTTGAAGGGTAAAGAAGAGTGGTAGAGCTTAATACTACTATAAACTAGCAATAAATTCAAATAAAAACTACCATAATCGCAATAAAGATAAATATAAATATGGGTTGCCTCCCATAAAGCGCTTGGTTTAACGTCGTCAGCCCGACCTATTCAGGTGTGATAAATATGGGTTTCCTCCCATAAAGTGCTTGGTTTAACGTCGTCAGCCCGACCTATTCAGGTGTTAAATTGACCGATCATTAAAACCTCTTTAAAATTTGGTCTTTTACCCTCATAATATGGTTTTAATATATGTCATATTAAACACTTGGTTTAACGTTGTCAGCCCGACCTATTCAGGTGTTAAATCGACTGATCATTAAAACCTCTTTAAAATTTGGTCTATTACCCTCATAATAAGGTTTTAATCTATGTCTAATCATTAAAACTCCTTTAAAATTTGGTCTTTTACCCTCATAATAATTATTCAGGTTGACTGACCATTAAAACTTTAGGTTGACTGATCATTAAAACCTCTTTAAAATTTGGTCTTTTACCCTCATAATATGGTTTTAATCTATGTTCCATTTACTTTAAATCTTTTCCAGTCTTTTGATCTTCAATTTCAACAACTCCGTAAGTATAAACTTGAATCATTAAAACCTCTTTAAAATTTGGTTTGTTACCCTCATAATATGGTTTTAATCTATGTCCGTTTACTTTAAATCTATTTCCCGTTTTCTGATCTTTAATTTCAACAGTTACGTGAGTGTAAACTTGAGTCATAGTAAATGGCCCTAACCAACGAGACTTCAATTTCCCAGGGAATAACTTCAACCTNGTTTATATCTATCCCAAAGGATGAACACAAGAATTGAGGGTGAGGCTCGATTAAATAAACTAAAGAAAGTTATGACATCCGTTTGGTCTGCGAAACCAATGTATTAGCCGACAAATTCCCCTATTTAATATAAGGAATTAAATAGGGTTTATATTATGTTGGGTTCGGGCAAAACTTCCTATAAGGGCAAGCCCCTATAGTTAATTATATTCTAGATAACTGAAGTTACCTAAGAATACTCTCGATAGAAATCAAGGAAAAATTATCTTCAAGGNGATGAGTCAACCTTAGGACTGGTGGACCTTAGGGTTGACCCTAGGTGTTGGTCTAGGGCTAAGGCACCTGTTTGCACTCACAATCACTCACTACCCTAAACCCAGAACTTCTAGGTTTTGGTCCCTTGATACTTTTGGGAAACTCCTGTAGGTGGTCCCCTAAACCCATTAGCCCTAGGCTAGGGTTTAGCTGAGACCACTACATAGAGGACCCAAAATGGGATTTCTATTGATCCATGGCTTATTAATGGTGGTTTCTACTCCAACTCTACTAAGATGCCCAACCTAACCTATTGCCCCCAAAATTCCCTAAACTACCCAGATACCCTTGGGACCCCAAATTTGGCCAAAGATCTCCAAATCTAGCCAAAATACCCAAACTTGTTCAAAAATCATTTCAAACACCTTGAAAACACCAAAATTACCCAAAATCCCCAAATTGGCCAAATTACCAAAACACCCCTCTTGGGCCCAAAATTCCAAAATTTCCAAAAAATCCCAAAAATTCCCAAAACCTCCCAAATATTTCCAATTTCATTTTCCTCAACCATCACATGACCCGATTTGGCCAATTTGACCATCTTTGATCAAAACCCCAAATTGCCAAATTCATCTCAAATTTCCATCAATTTGATCTCAATTTACCCCAATTTCAATTCAAAACTCAAATTCACTTTTGATATTGCCAAAGTAGACAAAATCCAAGCTTAATTAGCCCATGATTTGAGCCTAATTTTTGGTATAGGTTAAACCCCCAATTTTGGTCACATGACCTAATTCCACCAAATTGAACACATAGCCTAGTGAATTGGCCCCAAAAAATGTTGCAAAATATTTATAACATTCTTACAACACTAAATTTAGCCCCAAATTGGCTAAGTCCCCAAATTTCACCCAATTCATTGCCTTAACCTCCAAATTGGTATCCAATTCATATTGAAAACTCTTCATGGGGTCCCTATGGACCGTTTACAACAATAAATTTGGAATTAGCCCAAGGCTAGCCCAAGCTAGACCCAAGCTTAGCCCAACATAACCAAATTGATTAAAATTCAAAATTCCCTCAAATTGCCTTCAATTGAGCTCAAAACCACTTCCATCCTTCACCAAAGTTGTTCATTATGATCATATACACCAAATGCAACATTTATTTGGGCCAATTGACATGGCTAGCCTAGACTAAACCCAAGACTTGGCCTTTTGCACCCACTTGGACCCATGCACTAAATGTGACCCAACCACCTTAAAGCAACCAAATTAACTCCACCTTAGCCATTAGTTGACCCCTAAGACCGAGTCAAAACCCATATAACCACCTAAACTAAGCCACGGACCAAGAGTCCCCCAAATTAAGGGATCTTTTTCCCAAAAATACATTTTCTTAAGATATCCTTGCCAAATCAAAGCACATTTGTATTAAATTGTTGTGATGGATGCCCTGAGCACCTAGCCACCTCCCCCTAGCAGGTTGGCCAACCTAGTAGCTGAAAAATGGCCAAACTGAGAGCCACCCCCATGGAGCATCACCCAAATCAAACCTAGGGTCCAGCTTAACCAAATTGAATTTTAGAGCTCCTCTGCCATCCACCTAAGCACCACATTGCACCCTCTAATGGGCCATGACAGCCACCCCTTAGCCATTTTTATAAAAAGCACCTCCTATGGCCATGTCAAGAGGTGCTGAAAATTTTTTAGAAAGACCTCCCCAACTTGACCACAGAGCTTCCCTAAGATCCTCTCAGTGCATCCCAACTACGTTCCCTCACCAATTTCCACTGCCAGAGTTCAGTTTTGAGCTCGAAACCTTGCCAAAAACTAGGACTGTGCCCATTACACATCCACACTCCACCAAACTGAAATTAACTGTACCCACACCTTCACAAGAGTGAAAGAAGCCAAAGCCCCATAAAATCTTCCTTCCACAAAGCCTCTACCATAGCTCTAGACCAACACCCAAATCTAGCTGTGATTGAATTCCTACTTAGGCCTCACACCACAACAAGAGGCTTAATCCCTAGCCTCTTTAGACTCTAACAAATGTGCCAAGACCCTCTGATTAAAGCTTCACTTATTAGAGCAAAGGTATAAAAATTCTCTCCCTCCCGAGCCTATTTTTATTGTACGCTTTATTAGGCTTAATTTAATTGCATGATTACATAATGGATGTGTTCGTCTCACTTAGGCGAGTCCATAAGATCAAACCCGAAGTGATTTGATTAAGTCTAGGCTGAGATTTTAGGGTTTTAGTGTGGATGGTCACAGGATCATTCTATCGGGGACGATGACGGAGGGCTGTTTGATCAAGCGTGTATCGAATGAATGGAGGAGATCAATTCGGACAGTGCTTCGAAACATTAACCACGGGCCGAGTCAGTAGTTACAAAACGCTCCACCCGTGCCTTCAGAGCTGCCTGAGATCTAGTCAGCAGGCGCTGTTTAAATAAATAAAAAGGGAATTTTCTTATTTATTTAAATACACCTAATTTCAAAAATTCATAACTTTGTATAGGAAAATCATAAAAATAAAAAAATAAAAGTTTTGCTCAGTGAACAGAGGAAAACCATGTGGAAATAATTTTAAGTCCATGTGATGCATGTTTTATTTTTAATTAATTAAACACTGATTTGACTGTTTTGATTCTCCATGCATTTAAACTTATCACTATAGCTTGAATTTTTGCCATGTTGTAGCCTCTGTCAAAGGGAACATCCTCTGATTTTTCCAAAGTTAGAGGAGGTCCCTAGATAGAGATCCATAATTTTCAAATTTTTACACATTATTTACTTAAAATAATCATGGAAATTTGCTTGTTGATTAGAGAATTCCAAGAAAATTTTGGAAGGACCACCATGATTAGAGAAGCTTTTGGAAATAATTTCATGGGTCAACTCGTTTAAAATGTTCTTAATTTTCCTGAAGACTAAATCATTAAGATAAATAATTTTGAAAGATATAGATATTTAAATGAATTGATTTTTAATCTCCACTGTTATTTATGTTCCAAATAAATTACCATAAAAATTTCAAAATTTTTTGAGTACATTTGATAACTTAAAATTGATTTTTAAAGATAAACATCATTTTTGGCCTTTAAATGATTTTTTAAAAATCAAAGTATAACTCATAAATTTATAAAAACTTATTTTTTGAGTTCTCTGCAATCAGAGGTATTTTCTAAAAATAACAGATATTTAAAATAAAAACTTGATTTTTAGCTTATTTTTAATATTTAAATAATTAAAAACCCTTAAAATCACAAAAATAATAAAACTCATGAAAATATTCTAAATTGCTTCCTAATCACCTAGAAACAATTAAAATATTTTTTCAGGTTTTCTAAATAAAGATATTGAATTTTAAAGCTTAAAAATGAATTTTTAAAGGCTAATAATGAGTTTTCATTAAAATAATTCCAATAAATCAAATAAAAAATAAAAAAGTATAGAATCTTCTTCTTTAAGTTCTTTGACCTTAGGGAGACTTTTCAAAAATATAAAACTTGATTTTCTCCAATTAAAATATTTTATATTTAATAAATATCCCAGAAATTAAAATAATTCTTAAAATTCAAATAAAATTCAAAAAATCATGAAATATGGTCCAAAGGCTTCTGTAGTCTCATTCTATCTCTAGTACAAATTTCAAGGGACTAGAAATCACCTTGGTCAAGTTAGGAATTTTCTTTGTAAAATTCTATTTTTGCATGAAAATAATTATATAAATAAATTAAATTTTGAAAAATCACATTTTCTTCTTTGATGTCTTAATTGACCCATGAATGAGGTAGGATAAAAATTTTAAAGTAATTTGAATTGAATTTGATAAATTATGAAGTGCTAAAGCCTTAAGGGCAAATATGTAATTTTGGAATATTAGCCTTAATTAACATTTAGGCTTAATTTAAAAGGAGGGAAATGGGTAACCTCTGATCTTAATCAATTTATTTGATGTTTGAAACACAATGGGTTAATTGATAGAAACCAACCTCATTTTCTTAATTAAAAAGATAAAATAATAAATTTCTAAATTATTAAGATTTGGAGGTTTATTAAAATAAAATGAACCAAGGACTTAGGGGTATGACTTTTGAAGTCAACAATTAATCAACGTAATACCCCTATATTGATTTTCAAAAAAAATTCTGATCATGAATCATGACCATATGATGCTTAACATTCTCAAAACTAATTAAGATAATCACCTAGGTCTTAAGGGCTTAGTAGTGACATAGGCTAAATCAAGTTCAATTTAAATGAGGATTAGAAAAGAAAATATCATTAAAAATTAAAACATCTTTCAAACACTACAAGCCCAATTAAAGATCAAAATTTGGCTAAGTGTTCAATAACACTAACTTACCTTTTTAAGGGATCTTCACCAACATAATTATTGGATTGAATCACAAGTGATAATTACCCTATTCTTAGGGATAATTGAGACATCAGTGTTCACTGAGCATTAAGGGTATTTACAAGATGAATTATTAAGCAATATAATAAATTTAAAAGAACTCGAGATTTTCCACCAAGCAGTGAGAGAGTAGCACGAACCTGCTTCTTCCTCTAGATTTGTTGGATATCTTGAAGATCTAATAAACTTAATATGTTTTGCTTGACAAAATTATCCTTAATTAAACTCCTAAAGACCCACCAAGATATGACGTAGGGTTAAGAAAACTACCAAAATTTTACTTCCCTGTTTCATATAAACTGCTTTAACATGCCTTTTGAGTTTCAGGTGGTGGAATAGAAGACTCGCCAGGAACGCTTTTACAGTTTTTTAGCATTGTCTTTATTGCACTTTCATCCTGTGTTTTTCATACTGTGCTTTTATACCTGCAAACTTGCATGCTAAACAATGATGCCATTCTGCGTGAAAACTAAAACTATCAGGATAGCCACAAAACCAAAACTAAAACCAAAATTAAAATTAATCTAGATAAAATTCACCCCCACAACATTCAAAATATAAAACAACTCAAAATTTAATCAAAAACACCCCACAAAACTACAATTGTAACTAAATTAAGACGTCTCTATCAGATGATCAGGAATCCCTCGAAGGACGTAACCTACGGTTGTTAATGAGGCTTCCCACTGTCTAAATGAAATTATGGAACTCATTAAGTTGAGTTTATTAAGTTCATTTGGACTAAGTGAATCCAATAGAAAATAGTGGTATTGTAACGCAGGAACCGTAGGATCCTAACCGGTGTCGCTCAAATCAATTCTAACATGCCCCCATAAAATTTAAAGAACTTCAACCATAGGGCCATCTGATTTGACATTATAACTTGACACACTAGAAAACTCAAACTCGTCACAGTAAGGACCTTGGAGCTAGCATGGTGGACAACACAACCATCTTCAACGACAAAACCTGTCTTCCTTAACTAAATCCAATCTTCCTTCCTTATACTTAAACAACAAAGCCATAGGACTTCAAGGTTGCTTGCTTATGCAACATAAATCCTCACCTGCTAAACCAATCTTCCTTCCTTAGATATAAACAACAAAGCCATAGGACTTCAAGGTTGCTTGCTTATGCAACGTAAATCCTCACCTTATTAAAGCCATAAGACTTCGAGGTTGCTTGCTTATGCAACGTAAATCCTCACCTTATCTTTAGGCTTTTGTATAGCCTTGCTAAACAATATAAGCCCTAACTCGTTTTAGGATTCTGAGGTTTTTTTTGTCACGACTTAAACCCTCACATCTTCTAGGTTATTTGTGTGATAGTTTCACACGAATGTAAGACCTAACTTATAAAATTAGCAAGATGAAACACCTAAATTTTCATCCTCAAAACTAAAGCCCAACATTAGGATAGCTTGGGAAGTCACCGAGGTTCTCCTCCGGCTCCATGGCATCCCCTAGTTTTTCCTCTTTTGGATTCAACAATAAAACATTCTAAATTTGAACCAATCCCCTTTCACACCTCTTTGTCTGATCTCATTGAAGAGTCCCACCCTTTGAAATTCCTTGAAGATAATATTTCTTGATTTTTATTGAAAGTTTTCTTAAGTGATTTTGGTCGTTTAAGATGTAATTAACTATAGGGGCTTCCCCTTATAGGAAGCATGTCCGAACCCAGCTAAATACAAAACCCTATTTAATTCTTTATATTAAATAGGGGAATTTGTCAGTAAATATAATGGTTTCACAGATTAAATTGATGTCATATATTTCTTAGTTTATTTGATCGAGTCTCATCCTCAAGTTTTGTGTTTATCCTTCGGGATAGATACAGGGTTTGAGGTACAATGCTTTTTCATTTAAACTATAAAAAATATGTGATCAGTTTGATTTCATATTTTTCTAAAACTAAATATATATGTAAATTAAAATATCCATCCAAAGTGGGCGACAAGATTTTGATTTCGACGACCGACAGCTTCTTACAGGCAACTCTCCAACCAAAAGTAGTACCGACAGCTGGCCACTCCGCTGAGGAAAAGCTTATCTCTCCATAAAAATCAAGAAAATTATTTTCACATATCGGTATTGTGGTCATGTCCCTCTTGGACCGAATTACTCTTCTTCCGTTGTCATACTTTATCCATTTCTGCCTTGGGAAAGTACAACCAACTCCTTAGATTTCAGGACTAGCTGTTCAACCATCTTTGAACAGAGGGGTTTAGAAGGCCATCAAGGACTCTTCAAATTTTCATGTGGGGTCGGACCCCCAATAGGTGTGTCAGTGGACTAGTTCTACCTTGGCATTTTCTGCCACTAAATGGGTCCCGCGCTGGGTCCTAAAATACTTCACATTTCTCTTTCAAATTTGATTTGTTATTCTGCAAATTAAACCAAATCATGTTGTGCTGCGCGCACTTTGAAATTTTCTTATATTAATTAAAATTTACACTTTTTCTTAAATGAAGATGTTAAAATATCCATGAATTAAGACCCACCCGATCTACAGATCAACCTCTTTTTTAGCGCTTGTACTAAAAATTACGAGGTTTTGGCCATATAGCTAACCCTGAAACTTTCTGTCTTCAAGCCCGCTGCAATGAGTTACCCAAGGCTGACCTTTTTCTACAACATACCAATGGACTGTAGTGCTCGTAACGTCGCTCCCACCATCAAGTTTGGAGCTGGATTTGAAGATCTTGAGGTCATCCTCGGGAAAGACCCTTTTGTAGTAATGAAGATCACCGCTTCAGAAATGCAGGAGTTGTCTGCAGAATTCAACCTAAACTGCCTTCAAGACTTCTCTACCTGGAAGAAGTCTAAAACTACTGTCGTCGCGGCACCCGCCAAACATGCTAGCTCTGCTGCTGTTAAGGGGAAAGAAGTGATGATTATTGAGGATTCAACTGAGGGATTAACTGTCCAACCACCTATGTTTGAAATTGGATTAAGTTCGAAGACTGTATCACTAACCCGAACTCGAAGGAGGAACCACAACAGAAGAGTTTGGAGGGCCATTAAAGACCCGAGGAGACATTCGTTGAGGAGGAACCTCATCAAGTTGAAGAAGTGTTACAAAAAACTTATCCACTCCTGCAAGGAAGTAGATTCCATCTTCTGACGGATACCAAGGGATATGAGAGTATCCGAAGGATCGCTGCAGCATTACCGTCACTTCATGGACACGGTGAGGAGAGAAAGAAGTTCACTCCTATCACTCAAGTTAGTCCAGTTTTCAGAAGGCTTGCTATCAAAGAAGGATGTTTGGTTACCGAGTTACTTAAACGAGTGGGAGATGCAAATTCTTCTCGCATGAAGAAGTAAATTTTCATTTGCATCAAATCCACCAGACAATCCCACAAACCAGCTAGAGTGCCACCAACTCGCACCCCAGTTTGGTTCCGTTTAGGGAATAGAGTTGATACTGCAGTGATTACAACTGATTATAATGCCACCAGGACCGTCGGTGATCGACCCGCTAAGTCGAGACTGGGTCCGAAGATCTTACCCGTCACCCATTATGGAGATATTTCTACAATCTCAAAGGCAAAGACGAGATGCTTACCTGGCACTATAGCGGGTCTACACCACGGGGAGCATACACATACCGATGTTTCTACTAAGACGCTTTGTCCTGAGACGTCATCGTCAAGAAAGGAAAAGGTAGGGGTACCCAAGGTCGTTGGACAGATACATTCTAGTGAGCCTGCAAGACAGGAAATGAAACTAGGATCTGAGATATTTGAAATCGTGCGACAATAGCCAGTGAGATGGAGGAACAAATAGAGGATGTCCATTAGGGTCCTCCAGATCTTAAAGCAATCAAGGAATCTATAATTGAAGAGAAAGTTGAGAAACTCAGGATCGAGATTTTTGACTTAGCTCGAGAGCATGGAGTTTTCGTCGATAGCTACGATGAAAATTTTGATTACAATGATTACTTGGAGGAGTATTTCATGGATGTCCATGTGATCGAAACTAGAGCCACCACATCTGCGCGTGAGGCTCAACCTCACACAAAAAAGAGCACCATAGATGAGCTGCGTAGGGCTGTCCTCCTAAGGGATGAGCAAATTAGTCTACTGAAGAAAAGAAAAGAGGAGATGACTGCAGCTATGACCGCCATGGCCACCATTCAGGGGCAATCACAAGCTCCGCAGTTGGCTTCTCCAGAGATTAATCAGCCAGAAATCATACACATTATAGATGAAAGAAGAGAGGCTACTTCAGCAAACAAAGATGAGCAACCGAAGAAAGATTCTACATCAAGTGCCATGCCAGAAAAGGAGTTTAAGAAAATGGTTGAACAAGTGTGGGAAGCCTTAGCCCAATCCAAGGGCGGTGCATTAATTTTGAAGGGTAGACCTTACCAGAAGGAGTTTGATGTCGTGCCTTTCCCCAAGGGTTTTGTGGCCACAAAATTCAAGATATTCGACGGGATTGGAAATCCCATACAGCATATAGCACATTTCCGAGTCAGTTGTGGCAACACGAGAAATAATGAAGCTCTACTCTGCTAGCAGGTTGTCAACAACTTGTCAATAATTGCTTTTGACTGGTACGTTGAATTGCCCAATGGGTCAGTTAAATCATTTTCTAAATTGGAACAACTGTTTGTGAAATGATTTATCGGGACACAACACCATGTGTCGATTGTAGAGCTCATGATGGAAAAGCAAAAGCCTAGCAAAACCTTGGTAGATTATACTTTGTGGTGGAGAAACCTTAGCATGAAATGTGAACCTCAGCTAAAGTAACATCATGCGCTTGAAATTCTACACAAGAGTATTCATGAGTTAGTAGCTTTCATGCTTAAGGGACTCACCATCAAATCCTTCAAGAAGCTACTCAGTAAAGGATAAAGCACATGGAGCCACATGAAAAGGCTAAGGTGACCAAAGTGTTTGAGAAGAAATCAAGAGTAGTAGTGACGATCGACAAAGGAAAGTAGTCGATAAAGATATATGCAAAAGATCATCTCTAGTCCTCATCACAGTTCTCTCAGAAATAGAATAGTCAATCCAACTAGCGACCGCCTCAAAAGGTATCATCTCAAATAGGGGATAAAAGAATATCCCTGTCGGAGCGATAGAAAATTGTGTATTCTTTCAAGGATGAAGCTATTCCTAAAATCTTCAGGAGTCTGATGAAGAAGCCAGAATTTAAACTACCATAGCCAAGGAAGCCTGAAGAGGTTCATAAGAATGATGAACCAAATTATTTCTCATACCACCGGTTTCTCGGGCACACTATAGAAAAATGCTTCATCTTTAAAGACTGGCTCGAGAGGAACCTTAAAGAAGAGAACATAGTAATCCCAAAGGAGCATTTGAGAGAACCTAAAAAAGGTTCCATAAACTTGATATTAGCTGAGCCAATCTCCCCAATTGATCTGTATACTGGAACAGATGAATGGAGTGCAATTGTGATGAACTCAAGAGGGTCCTTGATCACAAACAGGACTCATCGAAACAAGGTTCAACGAATACCAAAGAAGGATGGAAGGAGGTCTGGAGCAGATCATCCAAGATGATACTGAACAAGATCCAGTCTGCATCAAAACAAGCCTCCATTCATAGTCCGCAACATAACAAGCCCGAGATGAAGGTTTCATGAGGAGATCCATCATTGTCAAGAACAAAGAAGAAGACGAGAAGTGTCACTAAAAAGATTGATAGCAAGGGAGTTGGATAGGGGCTGCCTCTACTAGATTGGTTTCCATGGATTCGGGGATAAAATCCTCGAACCCTTGACTTTTTATAATTATCTTTCTGTCCCTCTAGGATCGTATAAATACCATTATTGTGATTTCGGCTACATTTTAACTATTTTTGGTAATAACATAATTGATTGTGAACGATCTAGCTTCAATCTCAATCCCCAATATGATCCTCAAATTGTACTCGAGTCTGATGAACTCGTTGTCATGTCCAGACATCAATGATACCGCTTACGGTAGTATCAATAAAGAGGAGCCAACTCTCGAGCATCTCGGTACACCGCTTACCATCAACTTAGATCTTTTCGACGGAGAGGAAATGACACCAGAAGATTCAACAATGATATATCAAGAAGAAAAAATCACAGAAGTTAATTTAAGGAGAGGAAAAGTGTTACCCAACAAGAATAACCCAACAAACAATGGAAAACATATAATGAATCGAGAAGAGATACCTCCACCTCCACCAGTGGAACAACCACATGATCAAGATAAAATATGAGGATCATACAAAGTAGACTACAACGTGCTAGCTCATCTTAGGAAGTTGTCGGCTCGACTAAGCATCTATGACGCTCTGATCCTGTCAAAGGAGATGAGAGAGTCTCTGGTTACAGCTTTGCTTGACCCGAAAATTTGCTTAGCTCAGTTGTCCAGCACATCCTCAGATGAAGTTTGCTCGTTGAAAGAACCGTCAGGGGTAACCTTCACAGATGAAGACTTGCTGCTTAGTACCGCTGACCACAAGCTTCCACTCTACATCTCTGTCAACATCGGTAGATTTGTGTTGTCCAGAGTATTAGTGGATCCTGAAGCATCCCTTAACTTGATGAGCCTATGGACGTTGGCCTATTTAGATATTGAAGCTCAAGAGCTTACGGTCGATAAGATGATGTTAAGAGGATTCAACCAAAAGGGAGAAAGAGCCCTCGGATAAATTACATTACTTATGAAGGTTGGATAACTCGTAACAACCACTAAATTTCATATCATCGACGCCGAGACCTCTTTTAACACTCTATTGGTCGACCGTGGATTTATAAGCACAATATGGTTCCATCATCTCTACACCAGTGCATCAAATACTGCAAAAATGTTCAATAACATTGCATCAAGGGAGACCAACAACCATTTTCAGTGCATGAAGCTGGTATTCATGAAGATGCTGCCTACTACGCACCTCCAAAGAATGTCTTCTCTCATGAAGTTATCACAAACAAAGATGAAGATTCAGAAGAATCACAAAAAAGAGGTCATTCAACTCCGCTTCAGCAATCTTCCACCACTCCTTTACAAAGAGATGGTGATAAGCATTTTAGTTCGCACACCCAAGGTCGAGGTTGGGGATGTGGACGAGGAAAGATCAATTTAATTGTTGAAAGAACTAGGCCAACTATCAACATTGGTGATGAAGATAGTTCTCAAGATGAAATAATGATGACAAGACTGAAGAGACATCAGTACGAGATGTCCCTAGAAGATACAAAAAAGAATGAAAATGAAACGATGTATGATCCGATAAACCACTATGTGAATGCTATGACCCTTACTCTGATTCTCCCTCGAAAGGTCAAGAGTTTAGAGGACAAGGAAGTCCATAGAGTTGGTTCAAAGCTGATCAAATTTTACTGTGCTTCTACTTGAATTTGGATGATGATTCTAATGAATTAATGAAATTGCCTTTTGGTTACTTCTCGCCTTGTTTTCAAAAGTTAATTCAATAGGGACACTTACCAAAACAAATGCCAAAAGATAAATTTCATCTTTTTGAAAAATTATGGAATTGTAAAAGTCGAGCTCAAAATTCAAAAGAGGGTCTCGGATTTGGTATAGTCGGACACTTTGATGATTTTGAATTTTGCATGGTTATTACTGGTGAATCAGAAGAGGATTGCCTCGATATAGAGGATGACTCTATTGATCAACCAATAGAAGATGCTCCGCCGGAATTAAAGGAGGAAATTAAATCTACCGTGGATGATTTAAAAGAGATTAACGTCGGGACTGAAGAACAACCCCGATCCACATTTATAAGTTCTCAACTCAATGACGAAGAATTTGAAAAATTAATCAAATTATTAACAGAATTCACAGATTGCTTTGCATGGAGCTACAAAGAAATGCCATGACTGCCTGCAGAAGTTGCAGTCCATAAAACTCGGGATGGACAAGAATATAACCCCAGTAAAACAAGCTCCCAAGAGAATGCGCCTCAAGATAGAACAACAAGTCATCTCCGAGGTAAAGAAATTAATAGACGCCAACTTTGTGAAAGAAGAGCAATACCTCATGTGGTTAGCTAACATTGTACCTGTTAAGAAGAAAAATGGGCAAATCCATGTTTGTGTTGACTTCAGAGATTTGAACAAGGCATGTCCAAAAGACGAGTTTCCACTACCTATCAGAGATGATGGTGGATATCGCTTCAACACATGAAATTTTCTCCTTCATGGATGGATCGTCGGGATACAACCAAATCAAAATGGCTCCCGAGGATGCAACACTTACAGCCTTCTGAACACCGATTGGAATTTTTTGCTACACAGTGATGCCGTTCGGCTTAAAGAACGCAGGAGCAACATATCAGCGCGCAATGACAAAGATTTTTGATGACCTCATTCACATCCAAGTAGAATGTTACGTGAATGATTTGATCATTAAAAGTAAACGGAAAATAGACCATTTGTACGATTTGAGGTTTGTGTTTGAACTATTGCAACGATATGACCTTAAAATAAATCCCTTAAAGTGCACCTTTGACTTTACTTCTAGAAAATTTCTAGGATTTTTTGTCCGTATCGGGGAATTGAAATCGACCCGGATAAGATTAAAGCTATCTTGAAAATGCCTCCCCCTAAAACCTTGAAATAATTGCATTCCTTCCAAGTGAAGTTGGCATATGTGAGACGCTTTATTTCTAATCTCTCTAGTAGGTGTCAACCTTTTTCGACATTAATTAAAAATGACACAAAATTTATTTGGGGAGAAAAATGCCAGCGGGCCTTTGAGGACGTTAAACATTATTTAATGACACCTCCTATCTTTGAAGCCCCTATCCCAAGGAAATCGTTGATACTTTATACCGCGGCTTTAGATGACTTTCTCTGAGCCCTCCTGGGCCAAGCCAAT
>JXCR01120614.1:0-11423 GCA_002079205.1 Phalaenopsis hybrid cultivar
GTTTCTTTTGAGATTTTTTAGGTTGATAATTATCAAAAAATTTCTTGATGAGAATTTAATAATTTGGCAAATTGATTTGATTAGATGATTATATAAAAAAGGAAGCATAGAGACTTACATCCAACTTGAGAGCTATTCAAANCTACGCATATTGGTGTTGATTGAAATGATCAACAAAATTTGAAGGAATCTCTAAGCAAAGATACTTAAATAGTTTACAGATTGAACCAGATTTGGGACTCAACTTATGCTTGGCTTTTCACTCGAGAAATTTCCAGCTTAAAGGGATGATTTGAGTTGGAAGTTTGAGAATTCTCTGTGATGAACTAAAGTACCCAGCAAGGGATTGAGTGTGGTTTAAATCTATGTTTCCATTTTTTTTTGTTCACTTTTTTTTTTAATTTTTGGTTTCTTTTGAGATTTTTTAGGTTGATAATTATCAAAAAATTTCTTGATGAGAATTTAATAATTTGGCAAATTGATTTGATTAGATGATTATATAAAAAAGGAAGCATAGAGACTTACATCCAACTTGAGAGCTATTCAAAGAAATTGTATGTCACATTGGAAAAGAACATTATAGACTCACATCTAACACAAGAGGTGAATGAAAGAATTAGACTTGAGAAGGAAAGCACAGGGACTTACATTTAACTCAATAGTTGATCAACTGATCAAAAAACCTTGCTCCATCTAAGATGGCCTTACTCCTACCCTTAGAATTTGAATTTATGGGATTTGTGGAAAATTTATGGAATTATGGAAATTTATAGGAATTTATGGAGACTTATAGAATTTATGAAAATTCATGAAATTTATGAAATTTTATGCAAATTTATGTATATTTATGGAATTTATGAAAATTCTTGAAATTCATGGTGTGGGATTTTGAAATTAATTTTTTGTTTATTTATTTAATTAATGATTAGTTTAATCTAAGCTAGTGAATGAGGTGGATTAATGTGGAGTGTTTTTTATGATGTGTATGGGTGTCAAATTTTGTAGTTTGAAAGTATTGTTTGGATTTGGCTCATTTGATTTTGGGGATTGGCTCATATTTTCTTAGATTTTGATGAGGAATTTAATTTTAGATTTTGTTTTTGACATCAATTTAGTGGTGGTGGTGTGTGTGTGTGTGAGTGGGTGATATGGTTTATGGTGGTAGTGATGGGTAAGTGTGAATATGTGAATTGTAGTGTAGGTGGAATTTTAAAGAGAAGGAATTATAAGTCATAATGGTACCCTTAAGGAATCACTCAACCATATCTTGAGCTCATCTTGAGTTTCAATGTGTTGGTCTTTGATTAAGTCAATCAGCTGTTGAAGATTTATGTCCACATACATGAGACCACAAAGAGCCAAGAAGTAGTTTTAATTTCTAATTGGTGTGAGTCCCAATGCTAAGCCTTTAGGAGAGTCAGTAAGGAAGTCCTATGGCTAGGTCCTGGGCTATAGAGAGGAAAACATACCTTACCAAAAATGAGGTCAATGCTGGCCAAAGATGAACAACAATTGTATGTAGAGTGCTAAATGTTGCCATCAATGTCAAGTACACATCATAGTCTTACAACAACCCTAAATGTAGTACAACCAACAATTTCCTCTTGGCCCTTTGAATGTTGGGTCATATAAATTATAGGATTTATTGATACTTCCTCATCAAAAGGACATAGGTTTATATTAGTTGCCACATATTATATCTCTAAATAGGCAGAGGCTATACACTTAAAAGAAGTTAAAGCTCATCACATACTTGATTTCTTCAAGGACCATATTATATATAGGTTTGGAATCTCTTGTCGGATCATATCTGATAATGGTCCTTCTTTCAAAATTACAAAGATCAATAATTTTGAAACTCGACACAATAATGATTGGTGCAACTAAACCATCTACTATCCTCGAGCAAATGGATTAGCCAAAGCTTTCAATAAAACACTGGTTCAAATTTTGAAGAAGATACTAGAACATATCAAAAGATAATATCATGAGCAATGGACAAAAGCTATCTGGATCTATCAAACTACATATATAAATTAAAGTTAATTTATGCCATTTTATTTATTTTATGGGTTCGACATCGTCCTTCCCCTAAAAGTACAGTTTCCCTCTTTGAGAATTGTGACGTGCTTATTAAACCCTATAGAACTGAATATTCAGTAAAGATATGAAGAACTTGATGGGGTGGATGAGATTGGCTTGAAAGCTAAACAAAACTAGAGCTATATCAATCCTGAATGATTCAAGCTCACAACAAGTTGGTTAGACTCCAAAATTTTCCTTTGATGGGTGGATGAGATTGGCTTGATAGCTAAACAAAACTAGAGCTATATCAATCCTGAATGATTCAAGCTCACAACAAGTTGGTTAGACTCCAAAATTTTCCTATATTGGTCTTGGTCTTTAATAGAGTAATTATAACTGAACAAAAATTAGGAGGGAAGATTGAACCAGCATGGGAAGTTCATTATGCAATAGAGTAAGTCTATCAAGGTGGTTTCTATCAATTGATAAACCACAAGGGAGAACATCCAATACTTCCAATTAATGAGTGGTGTTTAAAGAAATATTTTGCGTAAAAAGTGGATTATGTAAAGTGACATGAGAGCTAAAATTATTATAGATTTTTTTTTGAACTCTTTTTGTATAAATTTGAATTGTAATTGAAATTATTTCCTTGAAAACTTGTTGCTGACTAATAAATCATTCAAATTACTTTGATTTTCTTTTATGAGCTTTTAGATGACAACTAACTCTTCATTTATTTCATTGCAGGAAATGTCATCAAGAAAGCACACCTTTCTTTCAAACACAATGTCTCTCTAAAAAAACGATCAAGCTCATTTTAGAAAAAATCTAGTCACTAGAAATATGAACATAAGCTGCAATAATCTTGAAACACATGCAATTGAACTTGAGTAGGCTTTCCTGGAGAAGTCACTAGAGATACTGCCTTAAGTAAATATTAAATCCATAGTGGTCAAGCCTACACTCACAAGAAATCAATGAAGGAATCAAAGCCAAAGAAGGAAAAGAAAACAAGCCTGAATTGTGAAAGAAGTAGAAACCAAACAAAATTTTGTCATTGAAAAGTATGCGCTAATCAAATTGGCATAGATGTTTTGTGATATTTGATTATGATACATTCTACCTTCTTTCTTTCCTAAGAGACCTGAACTAACTTCAGTTGATGATTCTCTCACTTAATATAAGAGAGTGAGAACTCAAATGTTTGAATGCTACAATGAGATTAAAGGTAAGTTTGTCAATCTTTTAGAAGGACTGAAACTTTCCATTGGAGTCTTTTTAGATACAGAGCAATAGAAGATTATTCAGAAGATCTGTAGTTTCTAGGATAGAGGCCATCAAGGGGAACTTAAAAGGTGCACCTTTAGAGAGCCTACTAGATGGATGAAACCTAAAGGAAGGGCAACCCTTCAGTATGGATTTTGTTACAATTATATACGAGATAGTGAAGTGAGCCATCCTGGGATTTAATGGAGTGGGTAAGTGGATTACATTCCTTTGGTACTCCATTTTATGATCAAATGGTTTGTGTCGTGGCTTGTCTTATCTCCTTTATGCATACTAGATAGTAGTATTGTCAATATTTGTGACATTGATGATTGCATCTCACCACATGTGGATTCTCATACTTTCGAGCTCCCTTTCTACATGGTTTATTATGTGAATCCATGTAGCATGGTCTTTGGCAAAGAACCTAGGGTACGTGCCTCCGTTGAGTTTACAAGAACACATTCCATTACACCGTTTCCAGAATCAAAGTAAGTATTCAACGGGAAAAGTGTTGACTTGGCCAAGCACTGTGTACCTTCAGACCATGAAAAATGGGTCTCCATTACCTTTAGAATGATAAAAACTTCATAGTGATCATTCAACTATGCTTAAGACATTATGTTGTAGAGTACCAAGCCACTGCAGTTTTAAATGTTTGATGATTTTTCATATTTTGTGACTATTGATACTTTTCATAAATGAGTTATGTTCACTTGTCTGAATGTATAAAAAACACTTGATATGTTTATAAATGAAATGATTTTTCTTTTGTTTAAAAGTAAAGATCTTTTCTGACTGAGTTCATGTGATGTTAGATGGGGCTTGAACTCTTATCAAGATGATCTTTACATAAACAAAGAAATTTTCAGATTGACACTGATCTGATGACTCCTTAATTTGAATGAAAATTTTAAACTTCCAAAATTTGCTCAAAAAATTAAGAAATTCCCTAATGTTGTGCAAGGTGTAATTCCTCCAAGGTGTTCTATACCCAACACAACTAAGAAAAGGAAAATTCACAAAAACTCTTCAAATAAAACAAACAAAACTCTCAAGAATAAACAAACCAACCAACATTAATTTTCAAAAAATAATCAACATCTTCAAAAGAAAATACAAAATCAATGAATGCCTTTTAATGCTCAAACAACTTTCAAAACAAACAAAGCATGATAATCAAATCAAAATCTTACAAACATTATGGACACTGCCTTTAGACTTTCTTGTTATTTTTTGGACAAGCTATAAGTCCCTCTACATTATCCAATATCCAATTATAATTTAAAAAAAAAAAACTTAAAAATTGTCAAATCAAATCATACTTTCATCTAACCTCTTTCTTCAAGTCAATTAGAATTTGGAGCAAGCCTCATATAACACCAACATGATGAGACCAGGTTGATTGGTCTCAAGGTAGTTGGGATTGGTTTTGGAAATTAAATTATTAGTCTAAACATCTTTTTATGTAATCAAATATTGAACGAAGCTTATCTTTGATCCATCAGAAGTCGGAGTATATCCCTTATGGCACCATCATGATGTAATTAGCTTGATTGAACCTGAATCAGTAAGGACTAATTTGGTTGTCAATCATTTGAGTTCGTAAATCTAAAATGTGATGACACATGTGTCACTTTCAGTATAGCTCATTGTAAAACTCGATTTTAATCTTCTTTTTCTCTACTTTAAGTTTGAATACGCTCCACGTGGCACCAACACAATGTTATTGTGTTGATTGACTCTCCCATTACTGTTAAACCCTTGAGTTAATTAATCAAGGTTAAGTTATGTCCAATAAACTCATCTCACACCTAACATTGAATTGAAATCATGAAAACAAATAAGGTGAAACAAATGAAAAGAATCAAATTGAAACTTTTTCTTAAATGAAAATATAATGCACAACTATTGCACTTCTTTGGGTCAGTCATGATACCAGCTTGATAAGACAAGGTTGTTTAATCTTAGGACAGTTGGGGCAAGTAGTAGAGGTTGATCCTTTAGTGTAAGTGCCTTTCTAACTTACTCTATTGAATACTGCATGATTTTTGTCCATTGAAAGTTGGAGTATACTCCTTTGTGGCTCAATCACAATGTAGTCGGTTGACTACAAATTAATCAGGGCCAATATGGTTGTCAATCTTTTGGGTTAGTGATAAATCTAAAATGTGACTCTGGTTTGTTTCAATGTAACCCCTCATAAACTTTATATGAACCTTCTTTAAATCCATGGGAAGTTGGAGCATGCTCCATGTGGCACCATCATAATGTGATAAGGTTGACTGACTCTCATATTATCATCAATTTTTTTGTGTTAGTAAATCTAGAGTGGGGTTGTCTTACTCTCATCTAGTATACTCATTGCACACTAGAAAAAGTTTCTCAAACTTAGTTTGATCTTACTCAAAGTCTCCTACAACTTTTGGTTTTAGTCCATTGGATGTTGGAGTACGCCCCTTGTTGCACTGTCATGATGTAACTAAATTTATTAAATCCAAACCAGTTAAGGTTGGTTTTAAGAATTATAAGTTGATAATTTTGAGTTCAGTTCAAATTCAAAAACAAACCTTTTATTAGTCCAGCTTATCAAATATCAATGTAATTTTGCTCCTTTCTTCAGGGACTATCATTCTTCATTGGTTTAAATACAGGCCCAACAAAACTGGCACCTTGACAGAGTAAAACTCGGATTGGGTTATAGTTGATCTCACTTTTGGGTGAGGGTTTTGGGTCTTTCGTTTAGTGACTAGAATCTAAACATAGGACTGTTCTAATGACTATCTTAACATCTTAAAAATGGTTCCTACCTTCTCCTTAAACATTTAAACCAAATCTTTGTTATTTATGTTGGTTCTATATGTGATCAATAATCTTTAATACAATGATTAAAGATTACATAAGGGAACCTTGATGAGAATTCTTATAGGACCTATGGACCATAGAAAAGACTTGCACTATTCTACACCTTTTGGACTTCATTACATTGGATCATCATTCATAATCACCATGATCATCATAAACATTGCATTTTCATATCACAATGTTGCAATCATTACACCCATGCGGTTGACCAAAATTATTTGAACCCAGTTTCCCCTAAAAACCCCACTTGAATATTCTAATTCTTCAAAATTCCCCAAAACTACCATTGAATCACAAAACCCACTTCAAACCATTTGATATTATATGTGAACCATTTGAAACACAAAAATTGCAAAAAAATACCCAATTTTCTTAAAAATTACCAAAATACCCCTCTACTTGAACATCAATTAAGAAATAAAATAAAATACATTGGGATGGGTAAAATTTACATTAAACATATTAAAACTTAAACATAAACCAAATCAAATGTAATAAGGCTTTAAAGCATGGCTTTGAGGATAAGTCAACTTCAAGGTCGTCAACTTCACATAAATAATAACAGGTGAACAAAAATAACTGAAATAAAACACTCGAAATCTGATAATAAGATGTAAACAAACTAAATCATTTCAACCCTAAAATCAATAAAGTATCTCAAGAATTAATTAAATCTTAATCACAAAGATCACATAACGCAACTGAAACCCCCTTTTTTGTTCTAGTTCACAAAGATTCCTTGGACGATGTTTTCTGTGGATGTTGACAAGAATCTTCCAGTCCTGGTGGGCAGCCACCTTTCTGACTAAGTAAACTAGACACCCAACGACCCGGGATGACAAAGCCATAGACATCTTGATTGGGTTAACACTAATTAAATAATTAAAATTAAATAAAAATTTGATAAAATATTGTTTCTTTATTCACTTTACTTATTGTTTTATGTATCTCAATGCATCTTCTTTTACTTCTTTCATCAAGCATAGAATGCATGTGTTAAGAAAAAATAATGAGGAAATAAAAGTTATTTAGATTAGGAAGAACCTAGAAATCAAAACACCAAGGAATTATTTAGGTTAAGTAAACTTAGCCTTGGCCTAGGTTTGAACTCTATCTACACTACCATTTAATTAATTCATTATGAAATTATCGAAATAAATAAAACTTTTAATAATAAATTAGAGGACCTCAGGACTTGAAAACATGAAGACATTTCAGTATGGAGCTTGGAGCGGACTTCGTGGGTAGCTCGTTCAAGACCTTTCCTTAGTTTAAATAACAATACTTTGGATTCTGAGGCTGTATTTTATGACATAAAACCTCTCTTTTTGATTAGGCTCCTGCATAGTCTCAATATACAACATGTCCTAACTTATTTTAGGATTCTGAGGTAGTCACTCGACGTAAAACCTCCTATCTTTCTAGGTTTTTTGTGTAAATCATCATTACACAAATCTAAGCCCTTATTAATAAAACTGGTAAGAGTTAACTTAAATTAATATCATCCTAAATTGAGCCAAATAATAGGATAGTTTGGGGGATTACCAAGAACTTATTTTGGACCTTTAATCTCTCTTACTTTTCTTCCTTTGATTCTTAAAACAAAATATTTTGCCTTTAAACCAATCCCTATTGAAAATTCAACAATCTTGTTCATTGAAAAGCCTTCTTTTTGAACTCATGAAAACAAAAGATTCTTGATTTTTATTGAGAGTTTTCTTAAGTGATTCGTAAACTTAAGATGTAATTGACTGTAGGGGCTTGGCCTAATGAGAAACTTAAAAGAACGTAGACTTAAACCCAATTTAATTCCCATATCGAATAGGGGAATTTTTCGATCATGATGCAAACTTGCAGATCAAATGGAAGTCATTTATTTCTATAGTTTATTTAATTGAGCTTATTATCATGTAGTGTATTACCTTTCAGGGTGGTAAATTACTCGTGATTAACTTAATTATCAAAACTGTAGGAATCAATTGGATCAGTTTGACCCTATTTTCTTCAAATTAAAATAACTAATTTATAAATACTATATTGCACCCAGCCGTATGGCGGCCAACAAATTCTGGCGATTCCATTGGGGACTATTTCTTCTCTCCACATTAATCAGGAATATTTGTTTTTATGCATCGTTAATGTGTTTGTTTCCCTCTTGGACCAGATTACTCTTCTTTTCTGTTGGTTTACTTAGTCTATTTCTTCCTTGGATGAGTACAACTAACTCTTTTGATTCCAGGACTTTTAGTTTAAACATCATAAACAAAGAGTTCAGGAATCCTTTGGGTTTTCATCTTTTTCTAGGGTTGGACCCCCGATATGTATGGTGGTGAATCATATTCACCAAAATGATATTTTATATCTTCAATTTTGGATTGGGTTTGGATATTACACTACATCTCATCACTTGAGTGTTAATCTGATTTTAGCCAGATTAAACCTAATTCTTCGCACTTATTTTGCCAGTTCATTTTTATGCACTAATTACAATTCAAAATACACTTTAATTCACTTTAATTATAAATTCTTCCTAGTAAACAGACATTCCTTAACACTTTTAGCAATAGATTAGGTCGTTTCTGACGTTGTAACCTTCAATTGACAGTGATAATGTCGACTTCAAAGTTATTGCTCAGCTTTGTAAACAGTTCATCCTGCGACAAGGCTACACTTAACCAGCGATCCATGATCAAGTTTGGGTCCAGATTTGATGGAGTTGGGTTGTTTTTAGAGAATGTTCTACGTGTTGTCATTAAGAGAACTTCTTTTGAATTGGTTAAGCCCACAGTTCAATTTGAACTGAGCTCTCAGCACGATTTCCCTCCCATCGAGAGATTGAAGTCTGCTAAGGATCCCATGACTAATCGATCAGTAGTTCAATTGTATGTTAGGCCAGTTGTCCCGTCCACTGTTAGACTCACAACTGTTGTGCTACTGTCATTCCTGACAAGGGAAATGGAGCCGCTCGAGAGCTAGAGCCTAAAATTTCTATTGCACCATCTGTGTTTGAGGTTGGATCTAGTTCACAATCCATACCTCTAACACAGTCACAAAGAGGAAATAGATTGAGAAAACTTCATAAGGCAGCTAAAACTGAAGCTGCAAAGGTTACCTCTAATGACAAATATCTCCAGCCAGAAGAGGTGGAAGTGTTTAAAACATCTCTCCTTCTCCATGAGAGTAGATTTCACCCACTTTCTGTTGTCTATGATTGGGTCCAAAACTTAAAACTTATAATAAACCTTCAAAAAGAAATCATCAACAATAAAATTTGATACATCATAGTTTTCTACATATTGTTCTCTATCGGTTTCTGGTCTTCTGTCACCATAAAATGTTCACATTTACATATATCTCAAATTTGCTACAAATGTCCACTCTTTCACAAACTTCTAAAAATTTCATAAATTCTCTGCAAAAATTAACAATCACTACAATTTCACAAATTTCACGACAATCTCAGCAGTCTCAGCAACCTGGGATAGGCTTCATAGCCTCATCCTTTCCTCAGCATTTAGGATAGGCTTCATAGCCTCATCCTTTTTCAGCACCTAGGACAGGCTTTATAGCCTGAACCTTTCTCAGCTCCTAAGATAGGCTTCATAACCTCATCCTTCCTCAGCAACTTGGGATAGGCTTAATAGCCTGATCCTTTCTTAGCACATGGGATAGACACAATAGCTTCATCCTTTCTCAGCACATGGGATAGGCTTTATAGCCTCATCCTTCCTCAACAACCTGGGATAGGCTCCATAGCCTTATCCTTCCTCAGCACTTAGGATAGGTTTCATAACCTCATTCTTCCTCAACAACCTGGGATAGGCTTCATAGTCTTATCCTTTCTCAGCATATGGGTTGGGCTTCATATCCTCATCTTTCCTCAGCAACCTGGGATAGGCGTCATAGCCTTATCCTTTCTCAGCATCTGAGTTAGGCTTCATAGCCTCATCCTTCCCCAGCACTTGGGATAAGCTCCATAGCCTTATCCTTCCTCAACAACTTGGGATAGGCTCCATAACCTCATCCTTCCGCAGCACCTGGGATTGGCTTCATAGCCCCATCCTTCCTCAGCATTTAGGATAGGCTTCATAGCCTCATCCTTTCTTGGCACTTGGGATAGGCTTCATAACCTCATCCTTTCTTAACACTTGGGATAGGCTTCATCCTCATCCTTCCCCAACACATGGGATAAGCTTGATAGCCTTGTCCTTCCACAACACCTGAGATAGGCTTCATAGCCTTATCCTTCCTCAGCATTTAGGATAGGCTTCCTAGCCTCATCCTTTCTCAGCACTTAGGATAGGCTTCATAGCCTCATCATTTCTCAGCACATATGATGGGATTCATATCCCATCCTTTTTCAGCACCGGGGATAGACTCCATAGCCTTATCCTTCTGCAACACCTCAAATAGGCTTCATAGCCTCATCCTTTCTCAGCACTTCGGATAGGCTTCATCCTCATCCTTCCCCAGCAATGATTGGATTCATAGCCTTATCATTCCTCAACAACTTGTGATGGGCTTCATAGCCTTATCCTTCCTCAAGAACCTACAATGGGCTTCATAGCCTCATCCTGTCTTAGTACTTGTGATAGGCTTCATAGCTTCATCCTTTCTCAGCACTTGTGATAAGCTTCATAGCCTCATCCTTTCTCAGCACATACGATGGGCTTCATAGCCTCATCCTTTATCAGTACATATGATGACGCTCATAGCCTCATCCTTTTTCGGCACCTGGGACAGCTTTGTCCTCATCCATTCTCGACACTTGTTATTTATTGGGTTGGATATCATGATTAATGCATTCCTTCCTAATGTGATAAAATTGGTACAGTAAAAAAAGACCTCGCAGTGCTTTTGGGGCTCATTGTCCACCCACACCATTTGAAAAGTTCACTCACGCTACGTCGACACTGACTACGCACACACCAAACTAAAATATGTACACTTTGCTACGCTGGCACAGACTACACGTACAACAAATGAAAAACACACTCTTTGTTATCCAACCAAGGATATGTACACTCTTTTTTGTGCCCAATCGAGGAGATGCAAAATCTTTTTGCCAATACACAACTCTTTGCAAAATCACGACAATCCTTTGCCAAATTACGGTGACCACGGTCAGGTCATGGCCACTTTTCTGTCGAATCACGGTAATACCTCTAGATTCATACCTTCCTTCCACTAATGAATATAGGTTGAATATATATATATATATATATATATATATATATATATATATATATATATATATATATATG
>JXCR01120614.1:11441-43089 GCA_002079205.1 Phalaenopsis hybrid cultivar
ACTCTCTTTCTTTGGCACTTGCTACCACTGAGACCATATACCTCAAGTGGTGCAATAGTGTCTTTGACTAGCTCTCAACTTGAAGATGAGTCTCTGTGCTTTTCTTCCTAACCTAGTCTTTCTATGATATTACACATAATTCCATTGATTTGATAATTCAGAATCTTAACTACAAATCAAAATTTCTGCCTACTGATCCCTAGCAATGATGTTGGAAATCCAAATTCATAGCTTCTAAGAAAAATACACACACACATTAACCTTGGATAAATATCCTTCTTGCTCATCCCCAACGGATAACACCTTCTATATCCCTAGTGAATGTTCCTTAAGCTACCCATGGTGGATACTAGCGCAGTTCCTCCCTTACTGAGTTGTATACTCTTTAAGGGAAAGTTAACTTCAACCTTTCTTGATTGGCTTGTTGATTGCCTCGGTCGATGCCAATATACGTGGTGTGCTTGTTTAGCACACCAAACTTATTGGGGGTTTATTTGTTGACCTCACTTTTGGGTAAGAGTTTTGGGTCTTTCCTTTAGTGACTAGGATCTAGCCTTAAGACATTCCTAATGACTATCTTAGCATTTTAGAAATGGTACAAGCCTTCTCCTTAGACATTTTGACCAAAACTCTATTCTCTATGTTGGTTATATATGTGATCAATAATCTTTAATACAAAAATTAGAGATTATATAAGAGAACCCTGATGAGAATTCTTATAAGACCTATGGACCATAGGAAAGACTTGCACTGTTATACACCTTTTGAACTTCAATACATTGCATCGTCATTCATAATCACCATGATCATCATAAACATTGCATTTTCATATCACAATGTTGCAATCATTACACCCATGAGGCTGACTAAAATTATTTGAACCCAGTTCACTCGAATATTCTAATCCTTCAAAATTCTCCAAAATTGCCATTGAATCACAAAACCCATTTCAAACCATTTGATATTATCGTTTAAACCATTTGAAACCCAAAAATTATAAAAATAACAACTTTCCCAAAAATTACCAAAATACCCCTCAACTTGAACATCAATTAAGAAATAAAAAAACACATTAGGATGGATAAAATTTACACAAACCATATTAAAACTTAAAATTAACCAAATCAAATGTAATAAGGCTTTAAAGCATGGCTTTGAGGTTAAGTCAGCTTCAAAGTCATCAACTTCACATAAATAATAACAAGTGAACAAAAATAACTAAAATAAAATAGTTAAAATTTGATAACAAGATGTAAACAACCTAAAACATTTCAACCCTAAAATCGATAATGTAACTCAAGAATTAGTCAAATTTTAATCACAAAGATCACATAATGTAACTTAAACCCCATTTTTTGTTCTAGTTCATGAAGATTCATTGGTCGATTCATTCTGTGGATGTTGACAAGAATCTTTCGGTCCTGGTGGGCAACCACCTTTTGGACTAAGTAAACTAAAGCACCCGGAAACCCGGGACGACGGAGCCATAAACATCTTGACTGGGTTACCACTAATTAAATAAGTAAAATTTAATAAAATATTATTTTTTATTTTCTTTATTTATTGCTTTATGTATCTCAATACATGTTCTTTTACTGCTTTTATCAAACATAATGCATGTGTTAAGGATAAATAATGAGGAAATAAAACTTATTTAGATTAGGAAGAACCTAAAAATCATAACACTAGGGAATTACTTAGCTTAAGTGAACTTAGTCTTGGCCTAGGTTTGAACTCTACCTCCGCTACCATTTAACTAATTCACTATAAAATTATCGAAACTGATAAAACTTTTAATTATGAGACTGGAGGACCTGAAGTCTTAAAGATTTGAAGTCATTTCAGTATGGAGCTTGGAGTAGACTTTGTGGGTAGCTCGTTCAAGACCTTTTTTTAGTTTAAATAACAATCCTTAGGATTTCAAGTTTGTTTTTTATGACATAAAACCTCTCTTTTTGATTAGGCTCTTGCATAGTCCCGATATGCAACATGTCCTAACTTGCTTTAGGATTTTGAGGTAGTCACTCAACGCAAAACCTCCTATCTTTCTAGGCTTTCTATGTAAATCATCATTACACAAATCTAAGCCCTAGGAAATAAAATTAGCAAGAGTTAACTTAAATTAACATCATCCTAAATTGAGCCAAACATTAGGATAGTTTGGGAGATTACCAAGAATCTATCCTGGACCTTTAATCTCCTCTACGTTTCTTCCTTTGATTCTTAAAACAAAAATATTTCACCTTTGAACCAATCCCTGTTGAAAAATTTTCCTTTTGAACTCATGAAAACAAAAGATTCTTGATTTTTATCGAGATTTTTCTTTACATGATCCGTTCACTTAAGATGTAATTAACTGTAGGGGCTTGCCCTTTTAGGGAACATCAAATAACATAGACTTAAACCCTATTTGACTCCCATATCAAATTAGGGAATTTGTCGATCATCATGCAAACTTGCAGATCAAATATGTCATTTATTTATATAGTTTATTTAATTGAGCTTATTATTAAGTAGTATACTGCCTTTCAAGGTGGTACATTATTCGTGGTTAGCTCGATTATCCAAACTATAGGAATCAATGGTATCAGTTTGACTCCATTTTCTTCAAATTAAAATACTTAACTTCTAAATACTATATTACACTAAATTAAAGTGCACCCAGTCGTATGGCGACCGACAATTATGTCTATGTAATTGCCTTTGAGTCAGAATGTCATACTTAGAGTTGGAGTGGACTAATTCACTTAAGTTAATAGGGCTAGCTGATGTAGATAGAATTTTGGGCCCAATCAATTCAGTACTTTAGACTTGTAAATCTGGGATTAATCAAAGGGCACCTCACCAAATTGTTTTATTTATTGAACAACTATAAGTGAAGTTTTCCTTTCCCTAGGTTCGTGGATCATTAGTCAATAAGAGATTGATTATATCGTTCATACCTTGGCTAATTAAATCTTGAGGATAATCAATAATTTATAGTATAGTCATTGAACACCTTGGGACAAGACAGTTAGTTCTTTTTTGACCTTGATCATTCCATTCCACAAATGTGTCTGAAGACCTATCGGATGTTGAAATATGCCTCATATGGCACCATCACGATTAGAAATGGTTCATAAAATTAGTAACCAATTGTAGTTGTCAATGTGGGTTAATGCTGCGAGTCAATAAATCTGAATTGAGATACAGTTCTTAGCTCAATATGAATCAATGGAAACCAAATTTATGTCTTTCCTTTTTTAGGTTCTCCAATTCTGTTGATAAACCAGCCTTAACAAAACTAGTGCCTTGGCTTTGTAAATCTTGGATGGGCCCAAATATAGTCATTGCATACCAGCTAGTTAAAAATTCTAGGCCCATCTAGTGTGTACTAGAAAAATAGGTTCGCATTCAATCTTCTTTAATGGGATTAAGCCCTGATACTACTCTCTCACTGAGCACCTTGATTCATTATTGTTATTGTCTTTCTAGATACAATAAAGTTATGTCATGAATAATTTAAAGTGAATCTAGCGCAAGTAAAGTACTTGCTAGGAACCTTTTATTTATTGAGAACAAAAAAATAACTAAAATAAATCAAAATAAACTAACAAAGATACAACTTAGTTCGTTGACCTCAGTCCCAACACAAGATTCAACAATTCAATGTCTTGACTTTATAAATCCAATAGAGTATGTGCACATTTCTAGTATAGTCATTGCACTCCATAAAGAACACTTAGAAGTTCAAAGCCTAATGGATTACTTCTAAGAAAACCAGTTCAGAGCTTAGAGTAGATGTTAGTCCGTGAACTATCTGTCTTAGCCTGACAACTCAACCTATTATCAGTTTAGATCCCCTTATTATGTTTCCTAATTATTTCCTTGTATAACTGCAAGGTTGATAGTAAGTTCCTATATTGTATTTCTTAATGTATTTGGGTATAGTACAAATAAACTTAAATTCAAATCAATTTCCCCAATGGAATTTTATCAAATTTTCAAAACTCTCTTTTGACTAGTTTCAGGATCGATGGTAAGCTCCAGTAATGTGCTTCTTAATTTATTCATTTTGTCTTAGAGTGGATGTAATTCCTCATGCTTTCATTTAAAGTATATAAATCTTCTCAAATTCTTTTGACTAGTTTTAGGGTCGTTGATAAGCTCCATCGCTATCTTTTCTGATATAGTCATCTTGTTTAATGTTTGGACTGGATGTGAATCCATAAGTTTTTTCATTCTAATGTGTTCAGGTAATACTAAAATTTTACAATGGATCCCAAAAATATAATCCTAAAAAATACAATAGAAAATATTCTCATTGATTTTTTTGATCAATGCCAATATGTGCATTGTACTTTGAATAGTTAGCCCATCATATTGGTGGTCCATTTGTTGGCCTGCTTTTTAGGTCACATTCAACTTCTAGAGCTATATGGAGCTTCTAAAAAGTTTCCAATGCCTTTGAACCATAAGAAATGCATATTATGCCTCTTTTAGTATGACATGATCATGACAAGCCTGAGGCATGACCACGCTTAGGCATGTTCATGCCTTCTTGGGGTGTAACAACACCTAAGCATGGCCACACCCTAGCCTGGGCATGATCACACCCCAAGTTCAGCTAGCGTGGTCATCTCTTGTCAGCAACTTCACTGCTCTCTGACCTTTGTTCATGAATCCTCATCTCAATCGTTTCAATCGAATGACTGAAAGCATCCAATAACTATCGATAGTTGTGGAAACCACTGGAGTAATCTTAACCATTAATCTCATGTTTGATCGACTATTTAGGACAGCTGTCATATCTTAAATAAGGCAGTTTTTCATCGCCGTCAAAGGAATGAAGTGAATTAATTCAAAAGTAAGGGATTCAAGTGGAGAGTGCCTCAAATCCAGTGAACACATCTTCTTCTTTTAGGAGTGTCCTTATCTGTCTGAGTTCTTCTTTGATCTGCCACCACTTTATATGTCTTTCCTCTCTTTCCTTTTAGGTTAAGTGTTTTAATTTACGTGTTTAAGTTAAAAATCTTGGTCTAGGCTAACTCAATAGCCTTGGATTAAGCTTGGGTTTGGGATCGACTCAGATCAACCCAAAAATGACCTAATCCTAATAACTAAAATAACTTAATGCTAATCCTAAAACCTAACACTGATCTGACCTAGCCTAGACTTGGCCCAGCCTAGACCTGACTCAGCTCAGGCATAGGCCAGCCAAACCCAAACCCTAAAACCTAACCAAATTCTGACCCAACCAAACCCTGACCCAACATAAATTCGACCCAAATCAGATTTAGCCCAACTTAATCCAAACCCAACCCTAAAACCTAACCCAAGTCTGACACAATCTAGAATTGGCTCAACCTAAACCCGAGCTTAAACACATTTAACCCAACCTAATCCAAAATCTACAACCTGGCCTATTTTAGACTTGAGCTAGCTCATGTCTAGCCCAACCTATTCCTAACCATAAAACCAAACCCAAGTTAGACCCAACCCAAATATGATCCATCCTAGACACGACACAGCTTGGGTATAGCCCAAATTAACACAAACACTAAAACCTAGCCTAGGTCTGACCCAACCCAGACTCAACCTAGCTCAGATTTAATCCAACATAACCCAAATGACCCAAAACACCCTAAGACTAATCAAATGACCCAAAACACCATGAAACCACCCTAATAATCTAAAACACTATAAATCAACCCTATTAACCCAAAACACCCCAAAACCACCTTAATAACCTATTATATCCCAAAAATAATAACCCAAAACACCCAAAAACTATCCAAATGACCCAAAACACCCCAAAATTATTTAGATGACCAAAAACACCTCAAAACTATCTTAATTTTGTAACCACCAAAAAACCCTAAAATTGACCCAAATCACCTAAACAAAAACATATGACCCATGTTCAATCCAAAACCTAAATTCAACCATGCCTATAGTTATGTTATTTTATGGATGTCTCCATATTTTATTATGTTATTTCATTTTCTATTACGTTATTGCATGTCTTTCATGTTTAATTGCTTGTTGTATTATGTTTTTTCAAGTTTAAAAACAAACAAAACAACAACAAAAATGAGAAATAAAAGTTAAAAAAAGAAACAAAAGATGAAAGCCCCTTTAAGGTGGTTTTCTTCTCAAACAAAAATATAAAAAATAACAAACCTCAAAACTTAGAAAACCATGATTATTTAACATAACTAACACGATTTAGAAATTGAAATAATTGATTAATAGAATATTGAACTTCAATTTATAATTAAAATGCTCCAAGTTCTTGAACTATAATCAACTCTAGGGAGATTCGACTTGAACATCTAATTTAGCTAACTTATACACCAAACTAGCTCTAAGGACTATGACATATAAACAAACAAACCTGCCCTTTATTGCTAGAGGGAATGCTCTAGAAGGATTTAACCCATTGTTACGGATGAAGATATTTCAAACTTTATTTGGGCTATGAAACCTTTGAGCTATGAAAATTAAGGACAATTCTTGGTTAGGAGGTTGGTCGTAGTGGACGGATACCAATGTGCTTGAGATGATGGAAAGCCATGGGCATCTTGATCTGGTAGATTATTCCCAAAGTCTAGGTTAGCCCATTTATTAGGATTCCTTATAGATTATAAGGTTTCATTTTCCATCTAGAATTCTCTTACCCAATGTTATTCCTAGTTTAGAGTTCCTTATAACTTATATCAATTAAATCATGTGTTCCTGATTAATCTTTTGACATAACATGATCAATTTAAATTCACCAACTTAAGTTTTCTAAATTACTTCCCATAAATTGTAGCTCTCTATCTAAGCCCTTATTTTGTTAAAGCTTCATCTTGAACAATTTGGTTTATCATATTAATCAAGTATTTTCTTTAGGGTCTATAATCCTAGAGATGTAATTAACTATGAGGGCTTGTCCTTATAGAAAACATGGTCCCCATAATTAAATATTATAATACAATTATGAAAAAATACTGGTTCCATAGACCAATAAAGATTTCCTCATTTGGATGATTAGGCTCATTCTAAGGTAATATTTTATCCTTAAAGGTAATATATAACTCCTTCAATGCCATATCTAATCATTCAAATAAAAGTCTTCCAAGGTATATGGTGGCCAAGTAAAAAAACCCCTGCCATTGGTTTGTTAATTGTATGGTCAAATTGGTTGCCGGGACTTTTTCTGACTCAAGTCTTTTGAAGATGGACAAGATCAACAAGTTGATACTAGCTCCTAAGTCACAAAGGTCTCATTCTACAAATTTTTCTCTTGTGGCACAAGGAATGGTAAAACTCTCAGGGTCTTTTGGGGCAATTTATTTTGCAAAATGGCACTACATTCCTCAATCAATGGCACATTTTAGAAATTTACTAATCTTCTTTTATGAGTCAAGACATCCTTCATGAAATTAGCATAGTTAGGCTTCTGTTCTAGTGCTTCAGCAAAGGGTATGCTTATGGTTGGTTACTTTGACACTTCTAAGAAACTAGAGAATTACTTATCCTCTTTTTGCCTTTTTAACCTCTAGGGAAAAAGTGGTGGAAAATTTTTTTTTTTTTGGGTCAATCCTAATTGATGTGGCAGGTCTCTCTACCTTTTTTTAGCTTCTAGTATACCTCCTTGCGTTGTTTCTATGTCAATGCTTGTATCTCTTTTCCACTTCTCAGTTTCACAGCTTGAACTGTCTCAGTCCCTTTCTCCTTAGTGTTTACTTCAGTGTTGCTTGGGAGAGTACCTGGGGGTCTATTATTTGCAGCAATTGTCAGGTGTCCTAGTTGAGTTTCAAAGTTTTTATGGTATAGCTTGGCTCTATAAAGCATTCCATGTTTGAAAAAATAACTTTTTGAAAAGTAAATTTATTTGGGCATGTTGGAAGTTAGCATAGAATCTTGGTGAGTATTGCTACCTTTGAGAATGATTTTCTTAGTTTGACCAACAACCTAAAGGATTATTTTGAGTGTTTTTCCACTACTAGTTGTTTTTTTTCAAGAGAATTTAGGATGGTTTCTCTAACTTAGGTTGTAGGTATTGAAATAAGGATTATGACCATAATTTCTTATGAAATTAATAGATTCTAATGTTAACATGCTTGAATCTACCATCGGTCCATTATCAGTCCATCACTGGGTGGAAGTCCTTGCAATGAATTCATCCCTAATTTATTTAATATCTTAGAAATAATGGCTACTTGGATTGCAAGGATAGATAATGTGTCAGATTCATGGACGCTTTTGTCTTTCTGTGGTGCAACTCTCTCAACAGACCATTGAAATCATTTGAGGCAATTTCCTCTTTTAGTTGGTATACTTCATCAAGAGGTTTAGACATCAATGATCCTCCTATAGTGGCATTTATTATGAACCTTAGGGAACCTACCAATTTGTTATAAAAGGTATGAATAATGAGACAATTAGGTACGGCGTGGTATGGGAACCACCTAAGTAATTCATTGAATATCTCTCATACCTCATAAATGGACTCTTCATTGATTTGAGTGAATGAGTTAATGTCATTCCTAAACTATGTAGTTTTTAATGGAGGAAAGTTTTGGCTAAAAATTTTTTAGTGAGTTTATTCCACGTGGTGATTGATCTTGGGGCAAGTCAGTTAAGCTATACTTTAGATTTTTCCCTTGAAGAAAAAGGGAAAATATTATGTCTTACGGCTTCACTAATGACATTATTATAATGAAAAGTGGCACAAAGGTCAAGGATATTGGCTAAGTAAGGTTTGCATCCTCAAAAGAAAGTCACCCAAACTAGTTTTTTTTTAAATCATCAAGATTTTGTTAGGTTTCAAATCAAAGGTGTTGGCTTCTATAGATGGGTAATTAATCCTCAAATGGATTTCTTTAATAGAGGAGTATCGTACTCCATAAGTGATTTCATGATAAATGTGTTAGGGTAAGCCATCTCAATGGATGTTTCAGTAAGTGAATGTGCTCTCCTAAGAAGTCTAAATGTTTGATCTATTTAAGGGTCAAAAGGGGTGAGATCAACCTTAGCTCCCATAAACGTAAAAGGAACAACCAAACTTTATGCAGCAAACAGTCTTAACCACCTACACGAGTCAGCGAAAAAATGCACAAGAAATGCATAAACAATATGCAAGAAAAAAAACATAGCAAATTTAACAAAAAATATTTTTTTAGTTTTTGGTTTATAATTTTCTTAGCTTATTAACTTTTTTGAGCACCTACAAGAAAACATAACAATGACATAGATGCAAAAACATAAATAATAAATACAAAAAAAATAAAAAATAAGAAAACAAAAAGTGTCAAACCAAGATCCATAGTCTTTCATCTAAAGTTCTTCTAAAATCAAAAATAATTGTTTACGTCTTTCCCTAGTACCGACACCAAAAACTTAACGCTCCAAAACTTATTGTGAAGTAAGATGGTCATAGAATGCAAGTGCCCGTGTCAATTAGTATATAGTCTAAGAGTTCTCATATCAAGACCATGAGGAAAGGTTTAACAATCATTTATTAGAAGAATCTCTAATTTTGTAATTTAGTTAACCTAGCTTGGCGTGATTGCAAAGAAGGATTAAGTACTAAAACTACAATGAAAGTAGAGTAGATAGTTGATAGTAGAAAACATAATGTAGGGATGAGGCTCATGTCAGGGATCGTGGTGATCATGGTTTTCTTAAGTGTTTTTCTAGTAGCTTAATCAATCGTGAATACATTACTTCTTATGCCTATGTATAAAGTAAATAAGGCCTAGAATCTATGAAATTTAGGCTTCCTCAATCCCCATATCATTCCTGATTAATGTTTTGATCCCATTAAAAGATTGTAGACTCACATTGGAATATGTCTATCCTCTCGAGATTTTGTGGTTAACCCTTCATTTCAACTTTTCAATGGTTAGATGTCATAGTTTCACAAAATATTTTAACAACTTAGTTGGCTAGACTAAGAGGAAATATGTAAGGCATGAAAGAAACAAGAAAATGATAACCAAAAAAATTACAGAAAAATCATGATAAAATCAACTACTCCTACATCACAGAGACACAAAGAAAGAAACTAGTCACACTTTGTCGAGAAAATCATAGCAAAGAAAACTATGCAGGATTTCATTGTAAGAAATAGTAACATGTTAAACTTATAATAACTTTTCTTCTTCACAAAAGTAGAAACCCTTCCTCTCATATAATATTCTCTCAAAACTCACAAGACAAGAATGTGGGAAAATCCACTTAAGGGTTTCAACCTAAGGAAGAACAAAACCTTAAAGGGAAGCACATAAGAACTCCCTAAACTCTGTCTCCAGCCACTTCCAACTCTCCTCAGGTCTAGAAGTGTTTTTCAAGAAGCCCAAAAAATCATTCTTATAACAAAACCTCAAATTTTGCAGGAACTTTTCCTTCCGAAAATGATTTTATGCTTTGTCGATATGGTAATGCCGAAACTGGCATGGTCATGCTAGAGTGCAGAATAGGGAAATTTGGTCATGCCTGACTGGCACAGTCACATTGCAAGTCAGCAGGTCTTGGCATAGCCATGTAATTTCTGACATGATCGCACCATTTTTGATGTGCTCACACTACTTATAACGATAGGTGTCATAGTCACACTAGTTCCAAGCATGGTCACAATGCTTCAAGTCACCTTTTTGTTCATTATTCTCATTCCAAATTGCTAGTACTAAGCACCTGCAACCTACACAACATAAAAAAAAACCTTTATCAAGTGTAAATATGTGATAAATACATAAAAATAATATTAAAAATGAGGGAGAAACACAAGAAAAAATTTGTAACACTAACGCTTGTCAATAAGCCCAACATGTAATAGTCGGAATGGTATAGAGTTTGAATCTAAGTATCACATTTTGAGAAACAATCTCGATTTGAGTTGGATCTTGATTTGGAATATGATTTGATCTATAGTTTGAATTTGATAAGGGATAATTTTAGATTGGAAAGAATTGAGTTGGAACTTAGAGTTTAAGTTGGGTAGAGATAGGTTGAGGTTGATCAGGTATAGTAGGACAGAATTAAATTTGAAAGGATTATGTGAACTTTAATTTTATTGGATTTGATTAATTTTGTTGAATTAGGTTAAGTTCGATGAGATTGAATTTTGGAACATACTAGTTTAAGGGTAAGAAATGGTATGTATTTCTAGATGGAGGTGAAGTTGTAACCTAAACATCTCTAAGCACGATCCATTATGTGTACTAACCTAAATTTTGGAATAATGAATCTGGTTAAGATGCTTATGATATTCCATCATCTCAGGTACATTATTAGTCTCAGACTATTAACCAATAGAATAAGAGGAGTTCTCTCTTATCTTCATAGCAAGGTTTAGGTAGTCCTTCCCACTATAAGGTGGTTTTAAGTTTCTTCATCAATAACATGAGCTACTTCATTCTAGGATACTCAATAGCCTTTATGGAAAGGTCAATTTGTTTATGTCCTAGTCCTTAAGTCTATCTATTAAGTACCTAGTAAATTATTCTAGGGCTTTTCGATTGAACTAATCTTGGGTGTGTGTGGCCCAAGTTTTCGTTTATGTTTGCTATACAATAGTCAATAGTCGTAGTTTGGAGCTATCCTAAGGCGTGGTTATAAAACTTTAGAGTTGGTTGCTTTTAGATTTTTATGGTTTTAGTAAATTATTAGGTGACTTACTTTGCTCTAATTTTTTAGTTATGATGACAAATCAAAGTTTTCTAAGTGTTGTTTGGTTATTTTTTCCATTATATGTAATGTTTTAGTCAACTTGTCAATGAGAATTTATTTTTCCATCCTAAGGTTTTGTTTTCTCACTTGGCTTTATTCTCCTTCCCAAGTCTTTGATTGTATTTGAGATAGTATATTTTGATTAAATAAGAATAAATTTCTTATTTTAAACATTTTCATATTGAAGACTCCTTTATAATCCATAAAAAAATATTCTTTGTCATGCATGTAAATAAGTTGTAATTTCACTTAGCAACCAAAAATATAAGTTTCAAAAGAAACACACACACGCGCGCGCACTTAGCAACCAAACATATTTACTCTGTTGGGTCAGAACCACGAGCAGCCTAAAAAAGCAATAATTACTTCTCAACAAATGTTGGTGAATAATATTGCCAATCATGTACCCTCACAAGGTCCTTAAGTCAGTAGATGCAATACTACTCTGTCATCCCAAATTTAACACCAGATGTCTTTTTTATCACTGCTCACATCACCAACACGTCAAACTTATATGCCAGCTTCATGGTTCATATAAAGTGTCATGCTTCAAATGTCTCCAATTAGCAAGGAGAGTTTAGGCACAAAATGTAATGCCCAAACTCTTGAGCATTATTATTATTATTTTCTTTTTGAAAAAGGTATGGTCGAAGGCTATGATACGAGCCCCAACCATCCCTCACGTGCCTATAATTTGAGTACCACACCCTACACTCGTCGGGAATCGAACCCCAAACCAGATGAGACTTACGACTGCCAAGCAGATGCCCGACTAACTGATCTAAGTAGGCGGCGCTAAACTCTTGAGCATTAAATATTACTATAGGTTAAGACATGTCTGGTCATTTCATGAGATTTAATTTTAATCATTATGAATTTTTTTTCTCTTAAGTATTAAGCTTCTTCAAAAAATTCATAACAAGTCAAAAAATGTCCTCATAAATTCCTAGAACATCACTGTGTAATTAAGAATATAGTTCAAAACAATCACATAATTTTCTAAGTCATTCTAAGTTCATTTAAGCTCTTTATGAATTATTGAATTTATAGCCACTTTTATTTTTAAGGGGCAACTAGTATTAATAATTGAAAAAATGGGTCTTGAATGTTTTGTTACTTCTTATGACGGATTTAGCTTGACAAAAACAATATTTCAATTAGAGTTATGTCAACCACATAAAATGAATTTAACAGGATTTAATCTTATTTCAACCAAATATTATTTCAATTTGAATAATATTTAGATTTTATAAATTTGAATTTAGGGGATTTACTAAATCCTATTTACCCTAAATCCTAAGTGGAGCAAAAAAAAAACCTTAGGTTAAATCCAGGTTAAGGGTCTGTTTGGCGCGACTTTTTTGTCGCATCACGGCCCATGGCCGATATTTTCTTCTTTTTTTTTTCGTTTGGCGCGACGACAACGGCATGGCTTCGAAGAATCCAAGCGAAAGTTGGGCCTCAGGTTATACCTAGCTGCTCGCTTTTTCCCTAGCGAATATTATCGCTTTGTCCCTCCTGCCACGGAACCTTTCTTGCCCTAGCTGCACACCACCCTCCTTCTTGGCCCCAAAAATCTTCCTTCAGCCCCGTTTTCCTTCTTCATTGTCTTCGATCATCCTGTTCTTCTTCTTCTTCTTCGGAGTTCTTGCAGTAATATTCCTTTTATTTTTTTTTTCTTCTCCTTTTTTTTATGGATAACAAACGACGATTCTCCCTTTACAGCTCCGATTAGTTATTCCTCCCACGTTCCTGGCCTCCTTTGGCTTCTTCGGCGATCTCGAAGGTATGTGATTTTCTTTCTTTTTTATTTTTAGTTAATTCCAATTTTCTATTAATTCCAATTTTTTGAGAGTTGGTTCCTTTTACAGGCATGCAGAGTTATTATGTTTCTTCCTTGCTTGATGTGCATTAGCGGTTTGACTTACATCTCCATTATGTATAAGGGTCCGTTTGGTTCGGCTTTTTAGCGCGGAGCTGCGTGCGACATCCGCTTTGTCCTCCATTGACGACCGTTTGGTTTGTAGCTTCGCGGCAAAATTTCCCAACGCTTAGCAAAAGCGGGCCGCGATATTAACCCTGCGGCCCGGCTTTCGCCTGAAGATATTCCCTGCTTACCCCTTTCGTTTCTCTTTTGCCCTAACTGCTTCCCTCGCTTCTCTCCTTCATCGTCTTGCTACGTAGCCCCTCGATCGACAGATCTGAGGTATAACGAGCAATTTTCTTCTTCTAATCGCAGATATGAGGGAGCTTATGGGTTTTTTCGAATGTGATGTTTTCTCTTCTTATCTCCTTCCTATTTCTGCGATTTTTTATTTAGCGCATGGAACCTGTTTAGTTTTTTACCAGTTGCTTCATTAGGGTTTTACCTTTGTTTTCCCTTCTCGTTTGAGCCATTCTTGTTTGGTGGATGCTGGATCAAGAATGGAATAAGGTAGTGGTTGTTGTGGTTGATTCATGTGTAGTGGTTGTTGTTCATGCCTTTTCTTTCCCTTCTCGGTGGATCTGTACATTAGTTATTGGTTGATTCATCACTGATGTTTTGCTCTGAGACACATTTGTAGAAGTTATGAAAGGCACTGAGACACATTTGTTTGCAATTGGTGCCAGGTTAACATGGATAGTGCATGTTGCAATGATTTTTTTTTCTTTAGTTGATCTTCGACAGCTCATTCTGACTGCAAGTTAATACAAAATTTATTTAGAGTGAAGTTCATAAATATTTCATATTTTACAGTGAAGTACTTATTACCTCATTCTTTCCTTCCTTGAAGTTGGGTTCTGTCATAATATTTAAGCAACTAATAGAAAATATGAACATTATTGGAGGATTTTAAGCAAAGCATTAATGGACATAGATCACACCTTATTAATATGTTGCACATCAGCTACAACCTCTCTCTCTCCTAATTTTCTTAATCTTTTTCTTTTATGTACTGTAGGCTCTGTGAATGGAGTCCTCAATAACAATGGATTCATTTCTTATTTATGTTTTACAGCGCTTGCAATGGTTTTTTGTTCCCCTTACTTTATTTCCAACCTCCTCCTCCACTTGAGGTTAAGTTCTTATTCTTCTCCTCCAATTGATGTCGAGTTAGCTCCCGTGAGGGAATGATTTCTTACTTATTCTTCTCCCCGAATTGATGTTGAGTTGGCTCATGTGGGTGAATGATTTCTCCCTTATTGTTATCCTCCAATTGATGTTGAGTTGGCTTAGGAGGGGGAATGATTATTCCCTTATTCTCTTCCTTGTGATTAGGAAGTGGTGTTTTTGCTTCCTTATTATTTTCCTCTTCCCCAATCTTAGTTTGAGAGTGAGGAGTGGTTATACCTATATATGTTGAACTCATTTATTTGATTTAAAATGACAGGAGATTTTTTATTGTTGTATTACATCTTGGGGACAATGAGTCATGTTATACTCTCCATTTATTTGGTCTTCAATAGACCTTATTCGTGCGTCCATGACATTTATTCTTGTGATGTCACTGTTTAGGGCAATCTCAATCTACCCGAGCTTATTGTTTATTGAGGCTTCAAAAGCTATAAGCCTTTGCTCAATAGACATAACAAATTTATAATTTTCAATGTTTGAAGAATATGTACACAATTATGAGTGGCTTCAACTGTGGCTACTAGTATATATTACAAAAATGGAATTTGTTGATCTCTTGAGGAGGGAAAATATGTTGTTGCTGATGAGTAATGTATATTGAAAATGTCAGATAACAATGCTAACTCTTTAATGACTTTTCAATTAGGCTATCAAATTGATCTACAAAAAAACCTCCATGTGGACTCTGGTGCATAGAATATGGTTGGCTATTTGTTGTGAGCATAAGTGGCTTCATGATCAAGATGACGATTTTGTAGATGCTATAATATTCCAGATCACTCATTTCACAATGTGATGGCTAGCCACTATAACCTTGGAAGGAATGTTCTATTAGATGCTTATGCAATAAGGATGAATGACTATTATAAGGGGAATTACATTTTTGATATCATATACTATGATTTTGTTTAACTTTTTTATTTTAATGCACACTTTATGGTAATAACTTGTTATAAATTTAATTATAAAATGAAGCCAATCTTTAATACAAACAATTTTTACCCAACTTTATCCTTTATCTAGTTGCTTGTCTTCTTTTTTACACATTCCCCCTCTCGAAATCCTAATGGTTATGTGGCAGTAGAAATTTGAAGTTTATGCTCTCATAAAGCCCATGTAAACATTTTGGCTTTTATGTGGCCTCTCTTTGTGGCATTTATGGTATTCTGAGCCAATTACACATTTGTGGCATTTATGCTCTCATAAAGCTCATGCTCTCATAAAACTTTATCATTCTGAGCCTTCACGTTGCTGATTGGGGCAGAAGAATTGTCTATTTGTGATTCTATTGTGAATTGATTGTGCTATATAAAGTCTTAGATGTTGATTGGGGTAGAAGAATTGGTTCTTGCTGTAAAAATATGAACTGTGGGTTACCCCCGGTATTCCATTTTTATTGAATCCCAATGTGATTCTGATTCCTTCTATGTTAGAATCCATTAGTTGTTTGCTGAACATGTGTCAAAGTGCTTGAAATATTTCTTGCTTGCAATTCATGAGTTCCACCGTAAGAATTACTCCTATGATCCGAATTTCTGTTCTTTTTCAGTTTTTGATTGTTACTGTAGTTGGAGGTGAGAACATTGCGGCTCCATTAAGGAAGAGAACTAATGAGAGGTTACCTTTTATATATTGTATATATGATGTAAGTTGTGCTTATGTGTACAACAAAGGAGTCCTTGTTGATATGTTTCAAAATTTTAGCTAGTATTTCAATAAAATATTGCATTCGTTTCCCGTGGACGTAGGTCAGTTGGATGAACCACGTAAATTCCTGTGTTCCCTTATCTTTACATTTCTTGTTAGGTTTATTGCTTGCAACGTGTTTATATCTATTCTTTCATTTGTTTAGCAATGTTTAAATTTGTTATATTAATTCATCTTGAATGTTATTTTTTTTGTGATATTATTAGCATGGCTAATAAAAACAAAAAGGTTGCCACTCCTGCACTTTGGGGAGAAGGACACCAAATTAATATTCTGTGACCTATACTTATGTGAAATTGATAAGGGAAATAGGCCAACGACATTTTTCAATAAGGAAGGTTGGGATAGCATCGTTAGCAAATTCAAGGAGATGACAGGTAGGGAATATGATAGGCTCCAATTGAAGAATAAATGGGACCAGCTTAAGAAAGATTGGAAACTATTGAATGATTTGAAGCGTGGCTCCACTGGATTAGGATGGGATCCGGTGAATAGAACAATTGAGGCGTTAGAGGAGTGGTGGTAAGAAAGGCTTGCGGTAAGATATTATTGAGTCATTCTTTTTTAATTTTAATAAGTTCTATTTTTTATTTCTAGTGACCATTCATTCTCTTTTGCAGATTGTTTATGCGACAAAGAAGTTCAGATTAGCTGGGATTGAACCATAATTGGAGGGCAAGTTACAAATGATGTTTGGTGGGGTGGTAGCTACAAGGAAATATTCAGCTGCCCCTAGCCAAACAGTTTTTGAAACAACCCCCGAGAATGTGGCCGTGGAATTATTCAAATGATTCTGCAGAATTCCGCAGTGTTGAGCCACCTGAAATTCAATCCACCAATCGTGCGAAGCGCCCCCGGAATGAACGTAAGAGAAAGAGTGGACCTGCATCTATGAGGGAGCAGCTCTCATACCTAGTTGACTCATCTAATGATGCCCCTCACAGAGTTCAAAAAACCTCGGTTCATGAGGTCATTAGTCTTCTTGAAGAAGATCCAGAATTTGCAGGGGATCGTGATCTTTTCTACTTTGTTGTAGCCTCTTTCATGATTTCCTCCATTGAGACTTCTTCACAGCACTGAGCAAAGAGCGACGACTGGAATACATATGCTATTATTATAACCGTCGTGACTTGTGAAGTTTAGCTCCTCATTATTTCACATTGTGTTTGTTTATGATTTGATACTAGACTGATGCACTTCATTCCAACTATGATTACTCCTGATAATAGACTTTTTTATTTGTTGTTGGTCGACATTTTTATGAAACTGATTTAACTTCATTCCAAACGATGTTTAAGTTATTTGTTTTCCAATTATAGTTCATATGTCTGGTTGTTTTATTCCATCTATGAGCTTAACTNGTTTTTGTCTTCTGAATCTGCCATTCACCCTTCGAAGCATCCGGACAGCCTTCAAATCAGCTTCCATCAATCTGAATTGAGTTTCCTCTATTTCAAATTGTGTGTGTTCAATTTGGGTGCCCTCAGCATGCCTATGATTACCTATAAATTGCTCAGCATTCCTCAATGGTTCCCACCTCTATATTTTGTTGTTATTGCCTTTATTCATTTTGTGTGTCCTGCCTATAAACATTTTGATTTCTTAGCTCAGGGTGTGCCACAAAACACTTTTCTCGAAAATGTCCAAATATTCTGGATTTTTTAGTATTTACACTTGCATTCTACTTCAACCTTCCGCCAGTACCCATTATTTTGAGTGTCCAACCATATCTCTTCATGCATTGGCAAAGTGATGTCTCTCTCCACCATGATTCTAGCAATAGAAGGTCTACTAAAATTATGGATAGTTATGTCCACTTTCATAGGCTTCCCAAATATTGCTCCAAGAAATTAAAGAACTTTTTGGTTAAAATAGTGGAGTCTCAAGCCAAGAATGGTTATCCAATTGGGTATTACTAGTGGTTCAGATGAGTTTCCCTCCCTTTCGTCCAACCTCCTTCACCAGCCCCTCCTGATCATTACCTCCCTCATACTCAACATGAAGTTTCTGTGGAAAATTAAAGTTGAAGTATCTAACGGTGTGTTGCCCGTTGCCCCTCAATATCTCAGCAAAGGTAGGCCCTGCCATTTGAGAGCATCAAATCATCAAAGCCGCCAATGAAACAATAACAAACTCAATGAAACAGTAACCTTCACCAAACCANTATTTTATTCCCTATTTAAAGTTGAGCGTCGTTTTAGGAAAGACTAATGCAAAGTAAATGCTTTATAATAAATGTACATTTTAGAAAATGGCTATATTTTATTGTTTTCTTTTTGACAGTACAGCAGCATCTGCATTCTCGGTAATGTATTTTCTCAATTTTATTTTGTTGAGTGGTTGCTATGTCTGCTACATGTTGATTAATGTGCATTTAAATCATCTTTAGCGATTAAATGATAAAAGTATGATAAGAATACTGTTAATTTTAAAAATTCAAATATAAATATATTTTGTATTTTATGAATTTTATTTCAAAGTTTATTTCATGTTGTGTGTGTGTGTGTGTGTGTGAGGCCATACATTCCAAGCTACATAAAGTTAGGATGACTCTGAATCTGACTATTCTTAGGAAGAAGGGATTTATGCTTGGCAAGTGGGGTCTCTGCAAAGGGCATTTCTAGATTTGGGAAGGAAGTTTTGATAAGGGGATTCATGAGTGAGAAGAGGAAGAGACTTGTATGCTGAAAGAGTTAGAAAGGTGGAGCATGAGCTTGGGATGCAACGATGCAGACAAGGGAACATGAAGATGAGACATGCCTTTTTTGAAAATATAGGATATGAACACACATTTACCATTATATATATAAATATATATATATCATGGAGGTTGCTGCTTTCTTTGCGCTCTGCTAGGATTTCACTGGTTTTTTGGCTGTTCTNATCATGTTGTGTGTGTGTGTGTGTGAGGCCATACATTCCAAGCTACTTAAAGTTAGGATGACTCTGAATCTGATTATTCTTAGGAAGAAGGGATTTATGCTTGGCAAGTGGGGTCTCTGCAAAGGGCATTTCTTTAGGTATTTAATGGAAATATATTAGAATCTGGTTAAGATTTGGGAAGGAAGTTTTGAGAAGGGGATTCATGAGTGAGAAGAGGAAGAGACTTGTGTGCTGAAACAGTTAGAAAGGTGGAGCATGAGCTTGGGATGCAACGATGCAGACGAGGGAACATGAAGATGAGACATGTCTTTTTTGAAAATATAGGATATGAACACACATCTACCATTATATATATATATATATATATATATATCATGGAGGTTGCTGCTTTCTTTGCGCTCTGCTAGGATTTCACTGGTTTTTTGGCTGTTCTTTGCTTTTTGGGCCTTGCAAGTTTGGTTTTCTCAAAATTTGACGCTCCTTTTTGGTGGGTTTTCCCTTGGTTTGGTGAAGGTTACTGTTTCATTGAGTTTGTTATTGTTTCATTGGCGGCTTTGATGATTTGATGCTCTAGAATGGCAGGGCCTACCTTTGCTGAGATATTGAGGGGCAACGGGCAACACACCATTAGATACTTCAACTTTAATTTTCCACAGAAACTTCATGTTGAGTGTGAGGTAGGTAATGATCAGGAGGGGCTGGTGAAGGAGGTTGGACGAAACGGAGGGAAACTCATCTGAACCACTGGTAATACCCAATTGGATAACCATTCTTGGCTTGAGACTCCACTTTTTAACCAAAAAGTTCTTTACTCTCTTGGAGCAATATTTGGGAAGCCTAGAAAGTGGACATAACTATCCATAATTTTAGTAGGCCTTCTATTGCTAGAATCATGGTGGAGAGAGACATCACTTTGCCAATGCATGAAGAGGTATGGTTGGACACTCAAAATAATGGGTACTGGCGGAAGGTTGAAGTGGAATGCAAGCGTAAATACTGTAAAAAATCCAGAATATTTGGACATCTTCTAGAAAAGTGTTTTGTGGCACACCCTGAGCTAAGAAATTAAAAAGGTTTATAGGCAGGACACACAAAATGAACAAAGGCAATAACAACAAAATATAGAGGTGGGAACCATTGAGGAANTTTCTTGGCTTGAGACTCCACTATTTTAACCAAAAAGTTCTTTACTTTCTTGGAGCAATTTTTGGGAAGCCTATGAAAGTGGACATAACTATCCATAATTTTAGTAGGCCTTCTATTGCTAGAATAATGGTGGAGAGAGACATCACTTTGCCAATGCATGAAGAGGTATGGTTGGACACTCAAAATAATGGGTACTGGNAAATGCACAGAGCTCACTAAATGATGTTATTCAGCTGGAAACTCACATCTACGAGCAAAAATCAAACTACCTCAGTCATGTAGAGGGGGATAAAAACACAGTAATTTCATGCATGTATTAAACATAACAGATAAACTAAGGACATTTTAAAAATCAAGGAAGTGCAAGGGAATTCAATATGTTCACAGCAGGATATTTGTGCCAGTGCAATTAAATATTTTCAAAATTTATTTTAGGGGTGATGTTAATCTTGAGGAATTGGACACTAATCTTATCCCAAATGTTGAGAACCTTACAACAAATATACAGCTGAGTAGCTTACACCTTGGAAGAGGAGATTTGGGCTGCGCTAAACTCTATTAATGCCAAAAATTTGCTAGTCCTGATTGTTTCACCTCTAAGTTCTATATCCATTCATGAGATACCATTAAAGAAAGCTTGATTCCTGTCGTTCACTAGTTCTTTAGGAGACAACTACCTCATAGGTACTTTAGAAGCTCTAGTATTGTACTCATCCCCAAGGAAATCTTTAAATACAGATGGGAGAAATTTAAGCCAATTCGTCTAACTACAATTGTTTCCAAGATTATTAGTAAACTTTTGGTTAGTAGACTTCAACCCCTCCTAAATGATGTGGTATGTTCTCAACAATTTGCATTTATGGCTGGTAGGAGCATAGCTGATAATTTCCTCATAGCTTAGGAGCTTATACATGATATGGATGACTTGTAGAGGNAGAAGACAAAAACAAAAAAAAAAAAAAAACAAAAAGGGAAAACACATAGGGAGTTGAACTACATGGACCAAAACGCTACCTTAAGCTTCAAAAGCATTTCTTCAACTGGTATCTTGGCAAATCTAGATGATGGTTCACCTTCTAGGATTACTAGGGGTGTAGAACCATTAATAATGGTTTGTTTTATGATATGGAATGTTAGATGCATTGTCAAGAGGGATGCCTTTAACAAGGTGTTGAGCCTTTGCTAAGGTGGTGAGCCTTTGCTGGTCTCATCATTTGAAGTGTTTTGCTTTACTTGAGCCAATGATTACAATATAGAATATTCCAAAACCTGTCAAAAGGCTCGGTAGATACAACAATGTTTATAGTTGTAATCTTAAAATTCAGTTTTTGCGTAAACATGATATCAAGGTCAGTTTAGTTAATGATAATCTTCAATTTCTTCAGCTTGAAGTTAATTTCTGTGACAAAACAGTCCAGTTAGCTATAGTTTATGCTGATTGCTTAGCATCTGATAGGGAATCTATTTGGGCTGATTTTCACAGCTGCAGGGGTCATAGCAGATGTCATTGATTAGTTGGGGGTGATTTCAATGTCATTGCCTTTCCCCTTGAAAAGAAAGGTGGAAGATCTCCATGTCNTGTTGGGGGTGATTTCAATGTCATTGCCTTTCCCCTTGAAAAGAAAGGTGGAAGATCTCCATGTCCTAGAATCATGTATAGGTTCAATGAGCAATTGCTTCTTCTAGATTGTTTGAAACAGTTTTTACTGGCAGCAGGTTTACTCCAAGAATGGGGAAAGTTTTTGAGAGGCTGTATAGAGTGCTACTAAATCAACAATGGCTGGATGACTTTCAGTGCATAGAGGTGGCTTAGTTAAGCAGATCTTGCTTGGATCACTTCCCATTATTAATTAAAATGGAGGTTGTACCCAAACCATTAATTAAAGAGTTCAGATTTTTAAATGTGTGGACCTCACATCTTTTGATGCGTTGGTGAGACAATTGGAGGCATGATAAGCATGCAAATCCATGGGTGAGTTTATGGGCTTAGCACAAAAAAATTGTTTACTAAGTTGAATAGTTGAGTTGGAATACCGTTGATGAAATCCACAAAAAGGTGAAGGCGCNCGCAGATCTTGCTTGGATTACTCTCCATTATTAATTAAAATGGAGGTTGTATCCAAACCATTAATTAAAGAGTTCAGATTTTTAAATGTGTGGACCTCACATCCAACTTTTGATGCGTTGGTGAGATAATTGGAGGCATGATAAGCATGCAAATCCATGGGTGAGTGTATGGGCTTAGCACAAAAAAATTATTTACTAAGTTGAATAGTTGAGTTGGAATACCGTTGATGAAATCCACAAAAAGGTGAAGGCGCCTGAATGCTTGGTTGCTGATATGGAGGAGCAATTTGGGCAAGGTTTGGTCCAAGAGATGGAGGTAGTCAATGCACAGAGCTCACTAAATGATGTTATTCATCTGGAAACTCACTTCTACGAGCAAAAATCAAACTACCTCAGTCATGTAGAGGGGATAAAAACACAGTAATTTCATGCATGTATTAAACATAACAGATAAACTAAGGACATTTTAAAAATCAAGGAAGTGCAAGGGAATTCAATATGTTCACAGCAGGATATTTGTGCCAGTGCAATTAAATATTTTCAAAATTTATTTTAGTGATGTTAATCTTGAGGAATTGGACACTAATATCATCCCAAATGCTGACAACCTTACAACAAATATACAGCTGAGTAGCTTACACCTTGGAAGAGGAGATTTGGGCTGCACTAAACTCTATTAATGCCAAAAATTTGCTAGTCCTTATTGTTTCACCTCTAAGTTCTATATCCATTCATGGGATACCATTAAAGAAAGCTTGATTCCTGTCGTTCACCAGTTCTTTAGGAGACAACTACCTCATAGGTACTTTAGAAGCTCTAGTACTGTACTCATCCCCAAGGAAATCTTCAGATACAGATGGGAGAAATTTAAGCCAATTCGTCTAACTAAATTTGTTTCTAAGATTATTAGTAAACTTTTGGTTAGGCTTCAACCCCTCCTAAATGATGTGGTATGTTCTCAACAATTTGCATTTATCGCTGGTAGGAGCATAGCTGATAATTTCCTCATAGCTTAGGAGCTTATACATGATATGGATGACATGTAGAGGAGGTAACGGGGTGCTTAAATCAGACCTAAGGCATTTGATAGTATAAGCTGGCAATTCATCCTAATTGTGCTATGGGCCAAAGGTTTTATTGAATGTTCTTACAATCTTATAATGATTTGCTTAGATCAACCACTACTCCATCCTGATCATTTGGGAACAACATACGTGTTTTAAAGCTGTTAGGTGTTTGAAGTAAGGAGATCCTTTATCTCCCACTCTTTTTATATTACCGATGGATTATATTTCTAGTATCTTAAAAGCGGAGGTGGTGAGCTCATTTTTTAATCTAGCTTATGAAGATGATTATATTATCTTTTGCAGTTTGGTGAAGATAAATATCAGGCAGCTGATAAATATATTAACTCACTTTGAGAGAGTTTCTGGGATGCAGTTCAATAGAACTAATTGTGTGCTTCTTGAGCAAAGGGATCAGTGTGGAGAAGAAGCATTGGATCACTCAGCTCACTAACATAAAAACCAACAATCTCCCTTTTAATTATTTGGGTATTCAATAACATAACAATAGAAAAATAAGTCTATAGTTTGGTGGTATTCCATAAGATTAATAAAAGGATTTTTAGTTGGGAGAACTCGTTGTTGTCTTTTGGTGGCAATATTACTCTTCTCCAATCTGTTCTCACCTCCTTTCCTTTATATATCTTGCAAGTGTCATGCAAGGGAAGATTGTAAGAGCTTTGAACAAGATTTTATGGGCAGGAAAAGGACATGGAATGCACTGCCCACCTGGGAAAGATGGTGAAAGCCCAAGAAAGCTTTGGTGTGGGGTTTAGATCACTGCAACAATTTATGAAAATAATTTTTTAGAGACTTTGGATCAAGTTGAGAGCTCAAATGGGGTTATGGGCTAAATTCATGGGACTGAGATACCCGAAGCACTCTCATCCCCTAACCTGCTCTCCTAAACGTGGAGATTCACTGCTTTGGAAAGACCTTTTGAAGATTATAAGCAAGGCTGAGGAACTCATTGTGTGGGCTTCTGTATGGATGGTCAGTCTCTGATGGGCCCCCTTAAAGACCATTGTCAGGGAGATGTCAAAGCAGAGACTTGTTTTGGATTTTTGGTGCATTGATAACTGGAAAAAGCCGGAACTTTGTAAGATTTTGGAGGAGGATTTCGTGCATTATCTGGAAAGCTTTCCTACTGATAAATCCAGAGCAGATAATATCAAAATTAAATAATCGCAGAGCTGCTATTTAGCTAAAGCCTTTGCCATGAAGCTGCATTAATTTTCAGAGAGTGATGAAGGAGAGTTCATTTAGAACAACAAATTGAAACCTTCACAATCGTTTTTTTTTCTTGGAGACTAAGCTTCCAAGTGTTCCATTGGATGATATTTTGAAACTCAAGGGGCTTAAAATTNACAACAAATTGAAACCTTCACAATCTTTTTTTTCTTGGAGACTAAGCTTCCAAGTGTTCCATTGGATGATATTTTGAAACTCAAGGGGCTTAAAATTATATCAATTTGTCTACTTTGTAGACATGAAGAAGAATTATTCTCTCATTTATTTTTCTCTTGCAGGCACTCACTGATTATTTGGAGGAGTCTATCACATAGCTTTAACCTCCATCTACCAATAGGGGGCTATTTCTACCTGGACCTGAGTATGAAGAGCTGAAGAGAAGCAACACAGACACATTCTCAAAAGCTCATCCCCTATATTGCTTGTTAGTTTATTTGGATGGAAAGGAATCAAATGAAGCACCAAGAAGAGCAACATATAGCTGAGGGTTTTCTCATTGATACAAAATCTCTTATCTCTAAGGGATTAAGTATAGAAAGACACACAATTTTATTGCTGGCTTGGAAGGGAAGCTTGAGTGCTGTGTCCCATCTACTAATTTTAGGAGATGTTCTCAACTTTTGTACTGGTCCAGGCCAACCNTCTATCACATAGCTTTAACTTTTATCTACCAATAGGGGGCTATTTCTACCTGGACCTGAGTATGAAGAGCTGAAGAGAAGCAACACAGACACATTCTCAAAAGCTCATCCCCTATATTGCTTGTTAGTTTATTTGGATGGAAAGGAATCAAATGAAGCACCAAGAAGAGCAACATATAGCTGAGGGTTTTCTCATTGATACAAAATCTTTTATCTCTAAGGGATTAAGTATAGAAAGACACACAATTTTATTGCTGGTTTGGAAGGAAAGCTTGAGTGCTGTGTCCCATCTACTAATTTTAGGAGATGTTCTCAACTTTTGTACTGGTCCAGGCCAACCNGATATTACTGGATTGTATATTGAAATGATTTCACTTATTTGTAAAGGGTTGCATTGGCGCAATCGATGGAACGCACTTTCATGTTAGGGTGCAAATAACTAGAACGTTGCATTTATCGGCCGTTCCGGAACCACAACTCAAAATATCATGGCAGTATGTGATTTCAACATGTGTTTTACATTTACAAGACTGGATGGGAGGGCAGCGCACATGATAGTAGAATCTTTAAAATTGCAACAAGAAATCCGCAGTACAATTTTCCTCACCCACCACATGGTTAGTTCCTTACTAATGCAAGTAGATTTTTTTTTGTATGCTCACCTAAAGTTTATAAGTTTTCAAGGAAGTATTATTTGGTGGATGCTCGCTACCCAATGCAGAGGGGGCACCTTAAATCTTATCCTGACACAAGGTATCATATTCTATAGTTTCAGAGAGCCAGCAATCGTACAAGAAATAGAAAAGAGGTCTTTAATAAAAGAAATTCATCCTTGTGAGACGTTATTGAGAGGACTTTTGGAGTTTGGAAGAAAAAATGGGTCATACTTCGAGATATGTCACCTTATCCATTTCCGAAATAGGTGCATGTAGTGTTAGCCACTGTGGCCCTTAATAACTATATTAGGCGGCATCCAACTCGAGCTGATGTTGATTTCGAGTGTATCGAGGTCAATGACGAGGAAGTGTCAGTCGAAGCTTTTGAATACCGAATTGGCCAATCTCTATCAACGGAGGAGAACGCCAATGTCTCAATTTGCACGAAAGATGTGGAGGGTGCGAATGAAATGGCAGCCCTTCGTGAGGAGATCACTACCTCATTAGTTGGAGAGTGATTATTTCGATTCATATCTGCTGTAAACACAATATAATTTAGGGTCTGTGTTTGTTTTCAAACAAATATTTCAATTTTAATAATCTTTTTTTTCATTACCTAATATGTTAGTAATTATGTTTTATGATGCATTGCTTTTCAGGATAATATGAGTTTTAGGATGTCTGCTACCTCCCGACGAGTAGTTTGTCATTGTGGCCTGCAAACCACACTTTTGACCTCACGACAGACACATAGCTATGGTAGGAAGTTTTATACATGCCCCCGAAGCATTGCCGATCAATATAGATTTTTCCGATGGGCGGACAGTTTTTCTGATGCTGAGGATGATGTTGGTAGCGATTTGCGAGTTTCAGATGACGAAGGGCAGACACAGGAGCTACAGCGTGTCATTGTTAGAAATAACATTACCATTATGCTACTCGTCGTGGTCATAGTTTTACTGTTTTTTTTTTTTCATTTTGCTTATCCTAGCTAGTGGTTGAGTTGTATTTATGTACTCTGGGCTATTTTGGATGTACGAAACTGTATGAGTTCCTACGTCTTTATGTATGAAAAAACGACTTCATATGGCTTGAGGTGCTTTTATATATTTTACATTTTATGCTTCTAAAATATGTTTGTAAATTTTTATATCTTTAGATGAATTAATATTTGTATACATTGATCTATAGATAAAGATAAATTTTAAACCTATATGTGTTCAAAATTACAAAATATTTTTAAAAAATTATCTATAAAAATGAATATTAAAAACAATTTATTTCATTTAATTAATTAAGAAATAATATTTTATAAATTTTATGTATATTAAACCCATATTTATACAAATAAATAAAAAGTTTTAAACAGTTTTAATAAATATGGGCAGTTTGGTCATTTTTACATGAAACAGCTGGCTCACAACATTTTTCACGCAGCTGTACCAAACAGACAGTCAAGTTCCCCACAGCTGCTTCCCAACATATATTTCCTGGTGCAGCACAGCTACAGCTGAAAAATTGAGAATCTGCAGCTGCGCCAAATAGACCAAAAAGTTTCAATTGATCCAATAAATGATCTCGTAACAATTACCGGCGCGCCTCTTGATATTACTATCTGAGTTGAATCCAAATTTATTATTTTGAAACTTTTATCTTTAAATGCTTTTTTTTAATAACTTTCTTGCCTTACCGATTAATAGTGGGATGCCAAATAGGAGGGGTTGAAAGGCACTACTACGTGTCCATGGAGGATTCTGCGAAGCGGAAGGAGAGGCTACAAGCCATGCGGATGNACCGAACACGAGCTTCTTAACGAACCGAACACGAGCTGTTCGCGGGCCGTTTTGACAGCCCTAATTAATAGTGGGATGCCAAATAGGAGGAGTTGAAAGGCACTTACGTGTCCATGGAGGATNCGAACACATCTTAGTTCGTATTAGGCTCGTTAACTTATCGAACGAAATTAACGAGCAGAACACGAGCTTCTTAACGAACCGAACAGGAGCTGTTCGCGAGCCGTTTTGACAGCCTTTGACAGCCCTAATTAATAGTGGGATGCCAAATAGGAGGAGTTGAAAGGCACTTACGTGTCCATGGAGGATTCTGCGAAGCGGAAGGAGAGGCTACAAGCCATGCGGATGGAGGCATCGTCCTCTTCCGGCGGGCCTTCCCCTTCTTTCTCCACCACAAATACGCCCCTTTCTAACCCTTTGATCCATCCAGCCGGTCTTGTCAATGAAAACTCACCGCCTTCCCCTTCTTTCTCCACCATAAATACGCCCCTTTCTAACCCTTTGATCCATCCAGCCGGTCTTGTCAATGAAAACTCACCGCCTTCGCATAGATTTGATTACTATACCGACCCCGCAGCGGCCTACTCAGCTGTAAAGAGAAAGACAAGCAACAGCGGCAGTGGCGGTGGACATGGAGGCCACTTCCAGCCTTCAAATGTCTCCTCTCCAGTGTCAGCAGCACGTCCAATAGGTAATGATAAATCTATAAAATTGAAAACACCAGACCCTTTCCCCACCCCCCACTTCCCATCCCTGCACGCTCACACCCACACCCACACCCAGTTTCTTCTATCGCAGTAAAATGTTGTTTCTTGTTGTTTTGGATCATTTGTGCTTTATCATGCAAGAAATTGATAGGCGCTTCTTCACGAATTGAAGATTTTATCTCGGTCGGACTTTCTTAGAGAGAGTGGGAAAAAGTTGGGTTTTAATTTGTTATGAAGATGTAGCTAGCACATTCATTTATTTGATTTAATGAGTGGAGTTATGCTAAAGTTTATCTCTGAAAAAAATTCCATAATACTTCTGATAGGTAATTTAAAATTTGATGTAACCTAATGCAAAGATGATATAGCTTAGGGATGTTGGCATCCAAGGCCCTAAATGTCTATTGTTGGATGCCTCCAATGCGGTAAGTCTCCTTGAGGTGTTGAGAGTTGATCATGGGAAATGATGGAGAGGGGACGCAGTCGTGCAATCTTGGTTTAGGCCCAAAATTGAGAGCACCTAATATTTTATTTAAAAATTAGGGTTTGGGATTATGGGTAGATTTATGTGATGGAAAGGCTTAGGAGATCAGTTTTGGAGTAAATGGTGAGTTTCTTTGGGGCTTGGGGAATTGAGGATGGAGGACGATTTAGACTAGGTGTTTTAGAACCTAGTTTGGTTGATAGCTCTTAATGAGTGGTTTTGGGTTTTTGAAGGTTGTGGGAACTAAGATTGATATTGTTTGATGGTCGAGATGTAGGAGATGATGTAAATGAGCTGGTGGAAGAGCTAGAGATGCAGATCAACAAGCAAGTAGGGATAAATAGTTTTTCCATGAAGTTGCACAAATTGGCTTGGCGTTAAGCTCCCTCCCCATGGGAATAACTTATTTAATTTTCTTGTCAGTTGTCAGTCAACAAAACCTAAATTTCATTCATTTTGCCAAATGTTTATTAAGTAGATTAATCCTAAATTTGAAATTTAAATAAAAAAGAAAAAGACGAGAACAAAAGAATGGGCGGTCGACCACAAATGGAGGGAAGAGAATTGAAACCACTTCCTCCTTTAAGGAAACTTGAAATTGAAAATCTCCACATATCTTGGCCAACCAAGCTAGCTTACCAATTAGCTCAATGCCTATCAAAGTAATGTAAAGAGGAATCTAAAGCTTTCCTTATGGATTAAAATTTGAAAAATCAAATGAACAAACATTTTCAAATTGAAGATTTAATATAAAATGATTTCTGTTATATCAATGTCCTTCATGGATGCTTATGAATATCTTCCTAATTATAATCTTGTGGGCCTTATGCTTTGATGAATTTGATGAGCCCTTGATTTTAATCTTGTAGGAGGCCTTCATTACTTGTTTTTCTACTTTAACTCCGTTGAACCCTTTTAAATCTTATTCTATATAGTTGAAGTTCAAATAAACTTCTATAAGTCTTGGTACAATTTATTTTATCTTCCTTTCTTACTCATGTCTTTATGTGGAACTTATTCTTCCATTAGCATGGTTGGTTGGCACCTTTTGTATGATGATAAAATCCGCCTCTAGCATCATGAATGGTGAACTTACATGCAATTGATAAAGTATGTCTGCTTCCAAGTTATTTGCTTCCATATTTGGAGGTTGGCTTACTCATTTATATAAGGTAAAAATCTTGAATATTGAAAATTAGACTAATGTGTATATCATATACACGGATTTTAAGTATGCATTAATTCCAAGTTTTCAAATAACCTTGAATGGGATAAGCCTTGGCTTGCATTTTTTGTATTTTGATAATGGATATTTTGACAAATGATTACAAAACAACATATAATAAACCGCTTTTTACTTTTTGTAAGAACAATATGATTTACCTATTCTTATACTTTGCATTATTTTTGTTGTTATTTATTAACTTGGAACTTTATAAAGGATTTGAAAATCTTTGATAAATATAAAAGCAACATTAAAATGTATTTGAGAGTGAATTTTAGCCATATTAATGTGTCTCTTTTCATTTTATTTATTTACTATCTCGAATAGAGTTTGCTTTATAATAATAGAGCTAGTAGTATTTTTTGAAAATTTAGAAGTTAGTAGATGAAGACCTCAAATGCCTAAGCTTTTCCTTACTAAAGATTTTAATAAATTTCTAAGAGTTCTATTTTAGTTTGACCATTATTTTATGGATGAAAGGAAAGAAAAAGTGTCAAGATACTTCTAGAATGTCATCCAGAAATAGGAGAAAAATTTGACATCTCTATTTGATACTATATTAGAGGGTTAGCCATACAATCTTATCATCTTATTGAAGAGAAGCCTTGCTACAGATAATGCATTATTTTTCTTGTAGTAAGGCAAAAACAGGGCTATCTTTAAGAATATATCCATCTCCACAAAAATTCTATCACGTGGTCTTACTATTCTTAATTTTCCTTTTATAAAATTCATTGGAAATTTTTTTTATAAGGTTTATAAAGTATGAGAAACACATTGGCTTTGGCTTGTTTGAAAGCGTAAAATTGAGCAATTAACTTTTAGACATTTCTTTTTTGTGTGTATCAGTAAAATCTACACTCCATCAATGTTCTATTCCTAGACTTAACATAGTTTCTTTTAATGCCACTAAAATGTAGCTTAAAGATTCTTAATGGGACAATCTAGTGATACATTGTATCCTCCCTTTACATAGGTAACTATCGACTGCTAAAAATAAATTTTTAGTGCTATGTGTTTATTTAGATGATAAAAATAGATGGGATAATATCCATGACATATAGAGCAATCTTTAATTCTATCAAAATGAAGTATGAAAACACTAATGCACTTCATACAAAGCATCTACATGTTTATTCTTTTTGTAGGCTTATGTCTTATCATAAATGAATAATCTTATAAGAATCTTAGTTTTTAACATGTCTGTAA
>JXCR01120614.1:45300-58192 GCA_002079205.1 Phalaenopsis hybrid cultivar
TTAGCTCATATAAAAGGGCTAATGGTGTGTGATTGACCTTAAGGTTATCCTTTATTAGTATAGAGATAGATTTCATTTGATGACATTCTCGCTATCAATAATAAATTTTCACATTTTTTGCATTACACAAAACATTCATAGAGAATATTTTTAGTCCAATCCTTTGTCTTATTCTTAGAAACTGCTAAACACCTTATAAGTCTCATCTAAATCTTTCTCAGGATTGTCCTCTTTAAGTAAATTATATTCATTTAAAAATAGGATTGGACAATGCACTGACGTTACATGTGGCCCTTCATATGCTATTTAAAATAGTTTGATTTCTCTGGTGTTTTTAGAACTTCTCTCAGTATAAGTTTATCAACGTGAGTGTTACTAGCATTGGAATTAGGCGTAGTTGTAGGCCTGTATGTGGGAGCAAAAGTGAGTTGACTTCTAGTTCCACGAAGAGTGACAATCTATTGGTTTTTCCACCATAAGATAATATTTGTATCTAAGAGAAAATGAAAAGTAGTTAAAACTAAAATAAAAACAAACTAATTAAATTAAGAAAGAAAAAAAAATTTAAAAAATCCAATAAAAATTGAAGAAAATTTATTGAAAGGAAAAAAAAAAGGTAAAAAGATAAAAAAAAATAGCATTATTGTCACAAAAAAAAAACTTAATAATTGCATCGAAGCACATTTGGTCATTACGTGCACCCCTTGCTTTGTTGTAGCTATAGTTTAATATCACAATCTATGGTGGGATTAAATCATTTTAAAAAATCCAATTAAAAAAAGAATAACATTGAGGTCCAACACTATAGGAAAGAAAAATAAGTTAAAAAAATCCAATAAAGATGAAAACATTTATTTAAAAGAAAAAATAGGTAAAAAACAAAAAAAATAACATTCTTGTTATAATAAAAAATAAAAAATAAAAAAACTAGTTAATATCCTTTGTTTTATGGTAGTGATAGTTTAGTCCCACAAATATGATTACTTGTAATGCTTGACCTCTCATCAGTTCTTTGAAATCTCAAAGGCACACTCAATCCCCTCAACAATCTATTATCAACATGAAGCTTGCTTGCAATAATACATTTTCATAATGAAATTGAGTATTTAGATTTTGTGCATAGGAATGCAAATTATGATGTAATTGACAACTGTATTTTTTATTTGTAATTTCCCACATCTCTTTATAGAAAACTTTTTTGTCCTAATTCCCTTGCTTTATTTGTCTTTTGCTTTATTCATAGATTCATAAATGAAGATTATTAATGGAATGTTTTTGCTAGCAAACATTCAAAACATTTGTTGATGGACTTTTGGTCGTAGGAGTATAGTTAATATTATGTTAAAAAGAATATTTTTACATGATGTTAACTGTGACTTCGTTCAGTTTTTTTGCTCAGGTCTTTTTTTCGCCATAAAATTGTCTCATTCTTTAGAAATGGATATGTTGTAATGGTTGTCTTAATTCTTTAAACCTTTGAAATGTCAAATAAGTTATAGTACTTCTCATAATGGTTGTGAGATGTTTTCTTTGTTTGTAACTTTTTCATCAAACTTAATACCTATGATGGTTGCAAAAAAACTTGTGCACTATTTTTTCCTAAGCAAAACATTTTATGTTGTGGTAACATAACTACTTCTAAAGCATTAAATTGAGGCAATAGACCAAATATTAATTCCAATAAATATTCTTCTTTTTCTCTACTAACATCTTCTTATAGCGTTATATGGACTCGCATTCTTTTTTATCTCTTAAACAACTATGACCTTTCCTACTCCAACAAATTTATCAAACATTTTAAGTAACAGAGATGCAACTTTTAAAAAGGTTGGTACATCAACATATTTGAAAAATAATGTCCCAAGGATTGTTAACAAGGAGTTAAATAGTGCTCCTTTGTTCGATATCTAACTAACAATGTAAAATAATTGTTATCCCTATTTCCAGCAATGTCTTTTTTCCCTCAAAAATAGTCTTTTTCGTTGTTTTTACTTTCTCTTTTAACATTCATGTTCGAGGCTTATATGCTTTGAAGATCTAATACTCGGCCGTAAACTAAAGGGAGCAAAGCATATTAATAGATGATGGGCTTTTTACCACACTGAAAGAAATATTTTTCTTATAAAAGCATCTTGTAATGTCCAAAAACACTCCATTTCAATATCTTTTTTATCAAAGATGGGAGGTATTATGTAAGAGTTTTTATTATTATCATCATCTAAATTTAAAATTAATCTATTATTTGGACCCTGAATTCCCCTATTAGAGGTATGGACTATCCCAATCACTTCTTCCTATTTTCCTTAAGCTATTACTTTTGTGGTGGTAGTATATTTTAGATATTATGCACATTCTTTAATAACATATAACACTTTTTCAGATATTCTAACATTAATGGTCATGCATGCAAGGTGTTCTTTCAATTTTTTACGCTACAATAATTCTTGTTGTAAAATTTACATTTTAAATTGATAATACTTTTTGTGCTCATTCATTTGGTACTTGGCTTCAAGATTATGTTTTAAGTTGCATATTTTCTTTTAGCACAACTAGTTATTATAATAGAAAAAGTTAACAAGGTAAAAAATAATAAATCAAAAGCAAATTAAAAAAAGCTACAAAATAGAAAATATAAACCCTAAAAGAAAAAAAAACAAGCTCGAGCCGAGCGTGTGCCTATTCAAGTTCACGCTCAAGCTTGTTTATTAAAAGCCCGTTCAAGCTCGGCTCGAGCTAAATTCGAGTTTGATTCATATACGTANACAATTTGATTGCATGATTTGTGGAATTCAACCAATGGAAATTCAATTACATCACATTGCATGAAAATTTCATGTAGTTGGTGTAAATATAAATTCAAGCATATTCATGTTGTGTGGCTATATAACCTAGCATGATACATGAATACCTAATGTTACCTAAAAAAGCCAACCCAATGTGCATGAAGGGTGAGAAAAACAAATGAATTTTTTTTATGATATAAGATCATGTTAAATGAAACAAGCATGTGACAACTTATATTTATAACGATTGAAATGTTTACTTCATTATGATAGCTTGTGCTAAGAATGACTCTATCGATACTTTTCATTTGCATTCCGTTCAATCAATGACAAATATATTAATGGTAACTCTATCAACCACCATTTCTTTGATGAACTTTGTGTCAATGACAAAGGTGGATCTTTTGCAAAGAACAAATTGTTGATCTTTATATCGATGGCATCTCCATCAAAGGCAACCATTTTTTATGATATTTGTGTCAACAATGACTCCATTGATCTTTATGTTGTGAATGACTCCAATGATCTTATGCCAATGCAACGCCATTCATTACTGCTCTATTAATGACTCCATTTATGATGACTATACCAACATCGACTCCATTGATGGTCTCTCTCCATCAATGCAATTTCTATGATTACCCTTGTCAATGATGTTTTATTGACGACATCAAATTATATCATTGATGCCTCGATGGAGCATTTTCAAACTGAACAAGCAAACTGATTGCAATGTTATTCTTAATATGGTTATCATCTCAAGTCAACCGATTTGATCGGGCTAGATAGCCAAAGACCCAATTACAACACAACGACTAGGATAATTTAACTGCATAAAATTTCATAGCTTCCAAACGGTTGATTAGGTTAAAAAATTAAGGACTTGAGCGCGCTTCATTGAACTTCGGTTGATTAATTTCTCTAGACAAGCCATATTAACCAAGAACCATAATGTAGATAGCATAAATAAACTGCATTGAAATTAATCATCAAATTGCCTCCTGCTTGCATGACGAAGTATCCTTTCTAAAAAATCTTTAGCTCCCCACCTGGTCAGCGAGAACACTAGATTGGATTACACACCAAAGTAGAAGTTTATTTAGTAATATATTAAATTGTTCTCTTACATGCTTTGCACCCACTTTTTATGGTCATAAAGTCCCTTGGAATTTTCCAATAAAAAATATCTTTAGAAATTCACAATTCTCAAAATGCTTGCAAGGTATCATACTCCACAACTTGGTCGATTAGAGGATCCAGGAAAGAAAATCATCCTTATTAAGTATTTGCTATTTAATAATATACCACAAAAACTTGCTACCAAAAGAAACCACTAAAAACTTGCAATTTTAGTCTTTAACCAAAAACTTTGAAAGATAATCATTTTTTGCTTAACTATAAATAAAACTTAGCCGAAAAGCCACAAAATTGGTGAAATTCCATCAAACATAGAAATATACACAGAAAGAGTAAAATTAAGAGAATTTAAATCAATTTTCAGAGTTGGTTGACATATCATATGCATGATTTACTGAAAAGAAAATACAAACACTATAGTTATTAAAGGGTAGAGTTTTTAATTCATTTTTATCACCACATGTTATATTCTTTGTCAAGAATAAACGTTAAGGTTTGTGTAACCTCCTAAATCACATTCACTTCTAAAGTTTATTATGCTTTTGTATATGACTAGTTTATTAACATTGTTATTAGCGGTTCTCAAGCCCCGAATGTGAAAAGTAGAGGGTTGAGTTAGCTAGTCGAAAACCCGAGTAAAATTTTGTTAAAAAATCATGATATGAATACTTTAAATCATTGCATAAATGTTAGGGCATTTCTTGAAAGTGAAAAATTGTATGGCCTGAATACAGTGAAAAGTTTTTAAGGGTTGCTACATCGATACCCTGGTGTCGTGAATAAGCAAGCATTCCCACATTATGGATAGATGTGGACAAAGAAGTTAGTCTATGAAATTAATATTAGGAATAAGATCCTGTAATATAGGTACTCTCACAACTAAAATAACAGAATTAGTAGATATTATGAGACATGGAAAGATAAATATCTTATGAATCCAAGAAATTAAATGTGCTGGAGAAAATGCTAATGAGATTGNACACACCAAAGTAGAAGTTTATTTAGTAATATATTAAATTGTTCTCTTACATGCTTTGCACCCACTTTTTATGGTCATAAAGTCCCTTGGAATTTTCCAATAAAAAATATCTTTAGAAATTCACAATTCTCAAAATGCTTGCAAGGTATCATACTCCACAACTTGGTCGATTAGAGGATCCAGGAAAGAAAATCATCCTTATTAAGTATTTGCTATTTAATAATATACCACAAAAACTTGCTACCAAAAGAAACCACTAAAAACTTGCAATTTTAGTCTTTAACCAAAAACTTTGAAAGATAATCATTTTTTGCTTAACTATAAATAAAACTTAGCCGAAAAGCCACAAAATTGGTGAAATTCCATCAAACATAGAAATATACACAGAAAGAGTAAAATTAAGAGAATTTAAATCAATTTTCAGAGTTGGTTGACATATCATATGCATGATTTACTGAAAAGAAAATACAAACACTATAGTTATTAAAGGGTAGAGTTTTTAATTCATTTTTATCACCACATGTTATATTCTTTGTCAAGAATAAACGTTAAGGTTTGTGTAACCTCCTAAATCACATTCACTTCTAAAGTTTATTATGCTTTTGTATATGACTAGTTTATTAACATTGTTATTAGCGGTTCTCAAGCCCCGAATGTGAAAAGTAGAGGGTTGAGTTAGCTAGTCGAAAACCCGAGTAAAATTTTGTTAAAAAATCATGATATGAATACTTTAAATCATTGCATAAATGTTAGGGCATTTCTTGAAAGTGAAAAATTGTATGGCCTGAATACAGTGAAAAGTTTTTAAGGGTTGCTACATCGATACCCTGGTGTCGTGAATAAGCAAGCATTCCCACATTATGGATAGATGTGGACAAAGAAGTTAGTCTATGAAATTAATATTAGGAATAAGATCCTGTAATATAGGTACTCTCACAACTAAAATAACAGAATTAGTAGATATTNGTTATTTTAAATCAAGAAAGTAGAAAAAGCCAAAAAAAAAAATAACAATTTTAAATTTTTTAGAGTATTACATAAAAAAATAAACATTAGTTATTTTGTACAACATAAATCATTAAATCTATTTTCTTATATATGTAGTTATTATTTAAAAAATGTGTCCGACATGTGTTCAAATTTATTTTATTTTATTTTCTTAAATTAGACATGATAGGCGTGTCTTATATGTGTTGGTTATGTGTCGTGCACTTGTTTATGTCTGACATCTGTCAAACATTGTATGCCTATTCTTTGAGAAGTGTTGGATGAGTAGATTTAGAGGCATCTAAATCTAGAGATGATTAAGTTTTGATTTGGGGCAGTCAACTCCTAGCATCTTCTCTAAACCTTTCGGTGGAGGCATTCATACTCCTTAGATTACTCAAAGACAAAAGCGCAAGTGGGAGTAGCGATGCGAGAATTCGAGGAATATATACATTCATTATTAGTAAAAGCATTATACATCTTTTATGCATATCATTCCATTATTTATTTACGTGTTGTTTCTCTTGGCTTAATTGCATTAAGGTCTATTGGAATTGAAATAAGGAGGAAGAAGCATGGATCTCAACACAATTTTTTGAAAGCCTGTTCTCATTTCAACAACATAAGATTCAGTTAGGCATCAAGGTTTCCAATAGTCTATTTTTTTTTAAGATAAATGGTCTCTAACTATTGAACTATGGTCTGCCATTTTTAGCTTCAATGCAAGAAAAATTTAAATGAAAAAAGCTCTCAACTAAAGACAAATTAATATTATCTTTGAAGTTCCAAAAGTCTTTTCATAGAAGATAAGAGTACCATAATAAAGCCTTTGTTAAATAACATATCACACAAAGGTAATCCCTCAAGCTTTTACCACATGCTCATCTTCAAACAAACAATCTGTCTCATCAAGTCCCTTTTTGTATGTGTGTGTTTGTGATAGAAATAGAGGAACCCATAGATCTTGGCATCCGAGCACTCAACGCATTTTTTCAGTTATTGAAATTTGCTTTCACTTTGGGTGAAGCGATTTGGCTATGATGTGTTTCTGTAGGGTAAAATTTGATGGAATAGCCTTCAAAATAGGAGAATGAGATGAATAGTTGTACTGAGGAAGCCATAAAAGCAAGGGAAAGATCTTGAAGAAACATATAACTAAATAATTGGGCTTGATGGATATCAAAATAGGGAAAAGCTTAGAGAATTGAGGAGGAGGTGGAGAAAAAAGCATAAACCCTTCGAGCAAAGGTCATACACACAAAGAACTAATAACATGTCAATAGAGGAGAGAAAAACCTTTGAAGGAGTAAATCTTGAGTGTTGTGTCCCATCTACTAATGGTAGGAAATGTTCTCAACTTATGTATTGGTCCAGGCCAACCCCACCATAAATCAAAGCTAATCTGGACGATAGCTATAACCGTTTAAATGCAGGTGCTTGTGGGATTTTCAGAAATTATGAAGGGAACCTCTATGTTTTCATGATAGTGCTTCCTTCTTTGAATTAGCTTAAGTCTTAAACTGCTTACTCATTGGGAAGCAGCAGTGGATTAACTATCTGATGGTTGAACTAGACTCAATGTCTATTTACCTTTGTTACACTGGGGTGATAACCTATTTCTTGCAAAATAGTCTTATTTGGAGAAAGATTTTAATGCAACTACCTTGCCTTAATATAAAATTTCTCATGCGCTAGGCCCTATGATAAGAGCTCGCTCCATGTGCCTAAATATTCAAGAACTCAGTGCCGCTGGGGATCGAACCCGTGACCTTAGGGACTTACAGTGAACCCCGCAAACCAACAGACCACGACTTGCTGCATATATATATATATATATATATATATATATATATATATATATATATATATATATATATATATATATNTTTTATGCATATCATTCCATTATTTACGTGTGGTTCCTCTTGGCTTAATTGCATTAAGGTCTATTGGAATTGAAATAAGGAGGAAGACGTATGGATCTCAACACAATTTTTTGAAAGCCTATTCTCATTTCAACAACATAAGATTCAGTTAGGCATCAAGGTTTCCAATAGTCTATTTTTTTAAGATAAATGGTCTCTAACTAATAAACTTTGGTCTGCCATTTTTAGTGAAATCATAGCCTTCAATGCAAGAAAAATTTAAATGAAAAAAGCTCTCAACTAAAGACAAAAATTAATATTATCTTTGAAGTTCCAAAAGTCTTTTCATAGAAGATAAGAGTACCATGATAAAGCCTTTGTTAAATAACATATCACACAAAGGTAATCCCTCAAGCTTTTACCGCATGCTCATCTTCAAACAAACAATCTGTCTCATCAAGTCTCTTTTTGTATGTGTGTGTTTGTGATAGAAATAAAAAAAACTCATAGATCTTGGCATCCGAGCACTCAACACATTTTTTCAGTTAATGAAATTTGCTTTCACTTTGGATGAAGCGATGTGGCTATGATGTGTTTCTGTAGGGTAAAATTTGATGGAATAGCCTTCAAAATAGGAGAATGAGATGAATAGTTGTACTGAGGAAGCCATAGGAGCAAGGGAAAGATCTTGAAGAAACATATAACTAAATAATTAGGCTTGATGGATATCAAAATAGGGAAAAGCTTAAAGAAGTGAGGAGGAGGTGGAGAAAAAAGCATAAACCCTTCGAGCAAAGGTCATACACACAAAGAAGTAATAACATGTTATTAGAGGAGAGAAAAACTTTTGAAGGAGTAAATCTTGAGTGTTGTGTCCCATCTACTAATGGTAGGAAATGTTCTCAACTTATGTATTGGTCCAGGCGAACCCCACCATAAATCAAAGCTAATCTGGACGGTAGCTATAACCGTTTGAATGCAGGTGCTTGTGGGGTTTTCAGAAATTATGAAGGGAACCTCTATGTTGTCATGATAGTGCTTCCTTCTTTGAATTTGCTTAAGTCTTATACTGCTTACTTATTGGGAAGCAGCAGTGGATTGACTATCTGATGGTTGAACTAGACTCCATGTCTACTTACCTTTGTTGCACTGGGGTGATAACCTATTTCTTGGAAAATAATCTTATTTGGAGAAAAATTTTAATGCAACTACATTGCCTTAATATAAGATTTCCCATGTGCTAGGCCCCATGATAAGAGCTCGCTCCATGTGCCTAAATATTCAAGAACTCAGTGTCGTTGGGGATCGAACCCGTGACCTGAGGGGACTTACAGTGAACCCCGCCAACCAACATACCACGGCTTGCTGCATATATATATATATATATATATATATATATANATAATAATAATAATAATAATAATAATAATAATAATAATAATAATAATACTAATAATAATACTAGTAATAGTAATAATAGTAATAATAATAATAATACTAGTAATAGTAATAGTAATAATAATAATAATAATACTAGTAATAGTAATAGTAATAATAATAATAGTAATAATAATAATAATAGTAATAATAATAATAGTAATAATAATAATAATAGTAATAATAATAACAATAATAATAATAATAGTAATAATAATAGTAATAACAGTAATAATAATAGTAATAACCATAACGATAACCATAACGATAACCATAACCATAACCATAACAATAACCATAACCATAACCATAACAATAACCATAACCATAACCATAACCATAACCATAACCATAACAATAACCATAACCATAACCATAACCATAACCATAACCATAACAATAACCATAACAATAACAATAACCACAACCATAACAAGAACGATAACAATAACGATAACCATAACAATAACAATAACAATAACAACAACGATAACAACAACAATAACAATAACAATAACAATAATAATAAATTTTTAAACAATAACGATAACAATAACAATAACAACAAATTTTTAAATGATATATAAAAATTAAATAATTTAAACACTCATGAAATAAAAAAATAATTCTAACATTATAAGGGGAAAATAAAGATTAAAAAACTAAATGATAGATTAACATAGTATTTTAAATCAAGAAAGGAGAAAAAGTAAAAAAAATTGAAAAAAGTTAATTATCTTAAAAGTGCTAAGTAATCAAAATTTAATAAAAATTAGAAAACATATGAACATTTGTAAATTTTTTAGAGTATTACATAAAAAGAAACATTAGTTATTATGTACAACATAAATCATTAAATCTTTTTTTATATATATTTAGTTATTACTTAGAAATGTAGCATACATGTGTTCAAATTTAATTTAATTTTTTTATTTTCTTAAATTGGACAAATAATAAGCATGCCCCATATGTGTTGGATATGTGTCATGCACTTGTTCATGTCTGACGTCTATTGAACATTGTACGCCTATTCGTCGAGAAGTGTTGGTGCATCATAGATAAGTTGATTTAGAAGCATCTAAATCTAGATATGATTAAGTTTTGATTTGGGGTAGTCGACTCCTAACACCTTCTCTAAATCTTGCGGTGGAAGCTTTCATACTCCCTAGCTCACTCAAAGAGAAAAGTGCAAGTGGGAGTAGGGATGTGGGAATTTGAGGAATATATACATTCATCATTAGTAAAATCATTATACATTCTTTATGCATAAGATTTCCAGTATATATATGTTGTTCCTCTGCTTAGTTGCATTGAGGTCTATTGGAATTGAAACAAGGAGGAAGAAGCATAGACCTCAACACAATGTTTTGAATGCCTATTCTCATTCCAATAACATAAGACTAAGTTAAGCATTATGGTTTCAAGTAGTCTATTTTTTTTAAGATAAATTGTCTCTGACTAATGAACTATGGTCTGCTTTTTTTAATGAAATCATAGTCCTCAGTGCAAGAAAATTTTAAATGAAAAAAGCTCTCAACTAAAGACGAAAATTAATATTACCTTTGAAATTCAAAAATGTTTTTTCATAGAAATAAGAGTATCATAGTAGAGCCTTTTTTAAGTAACATATCACACCATGGTAATCTCTCAAGCTTTCACCACATGCTCAAAGAAACAATATGTCTCATCAAGGCTCTTTTTATATGTGTGTGTTTGGGATAGAAATAGAGGAGCTTGTAGATCTTGGCATCTGAGCACTCCACACATTTTTTCAGTTAATGAAATTCGCTTTCACTTTGGATGAAGCGATGTGGCTATGATGTGCTTCCTTAGGATAAAATGTGATGGTATANGACTGGGGGCACTCAAGAAAAATAAAACTGTTGTAAAATAAATATTTCATTTTTGAACTAATTTATAATTAAAAATAATTAAAAATAGTTAAAAATCACAAAAATATAAAAATATACCAAAATGTCCAAATTATTTCCTGATCACTTGAGACCATTTAAATTATTTGTCCTAATTTTCCTGATATAGTTATGTATTTTTAAATGCTAAAAATTTAGCTTCTTTAATTTTATATTAAAATAGCTACAATAAATAAAATAAAAATTATAAAAATGAAAAGTTTGTTTTTCTAACTCAGAGAGACTAAAGAAAAATATAAAAAGTAATTTTTGAAATAAAATTATATTTAATATTTAATTAATCACTAAAATCAATAAGTAGTTATAATAATTTAAATGTAACTTAAAAAAAATCATTAAATTTGGTCCAAGTGATCCTCTGACCTAGATGAACCTCCAATAATTTTCCTAAGGACAAAAACTCCACTTTGACTAATTGAATGAAGTAACATTGAAAATTCCTATTTTGAGTAACAAAAAATTTNTTATTTAAAATAGCTTGATTTCTCTAGTGTTATTAGGACTTCTCTCAGTATAAGTTTAGCAGCGTGGGTGTTTCTAGCATTGGAATTAGGCATAGTTGTAGGCCTCTATGTGGGAGCAAAAGTGGGTTGACTTCTAGTTCCACGAAGAGTGACAATCTATTGGTTTTTCCACCATAGATAATATTTGCATCTAAGAGAAAATGAAAAGTGGTTAAAAAGAAAATAAAAACAAACTAATTAAATTAAGAAAGAAATACAATTTAAAAAAATCCAATAAAAAATGAAGAAAATTTATTGAAAGGAAAAAAAAAAAGGTAAAAGATTAAAAAAATAGCATTATTTTCACAAAAAAAAAAAATTAATAATTGCATCGAAGCACATTTGGTCATTATGTGCACCCCTTGCTTTGTTGTAGCGATAGTTTTATCTCACAATCTATGGTGGGATTAAATCATTTTAAAAAATCCAATTAAAAAAGAAAAACATTGAGGTTCAACACTGCAGGAAAGAAAAAATAAGTTAAAAAAATCCTATAAAAATGAAAACATTTATTTAAAATAAAAAATAGGTAAAAAACAAAAAAAAAATAACATTCTTGTTATAATAAAAAGTAAAAAATAAAAAAACTAGTTAATATCCTTTGTTTTGTGGTAGTGATAGTTTAGTCCCACAAATATGATTACNTTAATAATTGCATCGAAGCACATTTGGTCATTACGTGCACCCCTTGCTTTGTTGTAGCGATAGTTTTATCTCACAATCTTTGGTGGGATTAAATCATTTTAAAAAATCCAATTAAAAAAAGAAAAACATTGAGGTTCAACACTGTAGGAATGAAAAAATAAGTTAAAAAAATCCAATAAAAATGAAAACATTTATTTAAAATAAAAAATAGGTAAAAAACAAAAAAAAATAACATTCTTGTTATAATAAAAAATAAAAAATAAAAAAACTAGTTAATATCCTTTGTTTTGTGGTAGTGATAGTTTAGTCCCACAAATATGATTACTTGTAATGCTTGACCTCTCATCAGTTTTTTGAAATCTCAAAGGCACACTCAATCCCCTCAACAATCTATTATCAACATGAAGCTTGTTTGCAATAATACATTTTCATAATGAAATTGAGTATTTAGATTTTGTGCATAGGCATGCAAATTATGATGTAATTGACAACTGTATTTTTTATTTATAATTTCCCACATCTCTTTATAGAAAATTTTTTGTCCTAATTCCCTTGCTTTATTTCGTCTTTTGCTTTATTCATAGATTCATAAATGAAGATTATTAATGGAATGTTTTTGCTAGCA
>JXCR01120614.1:58779-72953 GCA_002079205.1 Phalaenopsis hybrid cultivar
TTTTGGTGATAAGAAAATCTTCTTACACATAATTATGTAAATTAACTTTTTCATGTGTGAAAATAAAATTTTAAAAAATAATTAAGGATGTATTTGAAATATAAGTGTGAAAAATGTAACTATTGAATTACATACAACTCATACCATTTTTGACATGTAAGCTTCAACATAAAATCATAAAATAAAACTTAAAATCAAACCTAGGAGAAAAATGTAAGGAGCTCACCAACTTAGGATATAAAATTGAATACAAAACTATAAGCATTTCTACCTTGGTTTTTACGCCTACTAGCGAACTAGGAGCTGAACCAAGTCATGAGTTTAATTTCAAACCCACAATATATTTATAATTCACCTACTTAAATAGTGGAAACCAATATTAGGTAGATCAATTATTTACTCTTATTTAACCAACACTGAACAAAACATGTGATCACACATTCTCTAGAATAGCCAAGTCTAAAATAGCACCCCAAATTAGTGTTAATGACTTGTGAGATATTTTTTGTTACTTATCTACCATAGTTCTCAGAAGATGTTTTTCAAAATGATAAGATGTGTCATTTGAAGAATAATATATTACCTTGAGGGATACAAATATTACCTTAAAATGGAACTAACCACTTGGATGGGAAAAATTTTGAAAAAAATACGAGTCTACATTAACTAGGGGTTTCCCTCATCTTACGGGTTTAAGATGCAATTTATTTTATTATGGGGTCTGGTATCCCTGTAAGGGGAAGCCCTCATAGTTGATTATGTTCGAGAGATGTGGTTCTTGAGAACACTTTCGATTAAATTTTGAGGTTTGTTAAAGTTTATAAATGTTTTGTTAAGGACTTGAAGATTTTTTAGTTCTATTTGAAGTGATTTGAAGCTTAGGGTTAAAGCAGAAGTTAGGAAAGTTTGTGGTTTAAAAGTTAGGGTTCTGAATTTTNATTTTACTATTTGGAGTGATTTGAAGCTTAGGGTTAAAGCAGAAGTTAGGAAAGTTTGTGGTTTAAAAGTTAGGGTTCTGAATTTTGAAATAGTTCAGGGCTTTGGAAACGTTTATTTTGAGTTAAAAGGAGTTTGAGTTGTATTGTAGGGAGTTTTTTGGGTTTTGAAAATGTTTTGTCTTTTAGTTTGGTTTTAGAGTTTTTGGAGTTTGGTTTAAGATTTTGAAGAGTTTAAGGTTTAAAAAAGGTTTTGGTTTTGGATTTGGATTTGGATTTTGGAGATTTTATGGTTTCAAAGAGGTTTTTAAACTTATCTTTAGATTTTGGAGAGTTTAGGGTTTAGAAGAGGTGCTGAAATTTGGTTTTGGATTCTAGACAATATGGTTNTTTTGGATTTGGATTTTGGAGATTTTATGGTTTCGAAGAGGTTTTTAAACTTAGCTTTAGATTTTGGAGAGTTTAGGGTTTAGAAGAGGTGCTGAAATTTGGTTTTGGATTCTAGACAATATGGTTTTGATTAGGAAAGTTTGATTTGAATTAAAAATTACTGATGGAAAAGGTTAACTTAAGGACTTTTGAATCTTAAACTTAGGAACCATATGCTCTAGAAGGATTTTTAGACGGATGTGACACCCTAACCAAGGAATAAATTTTGAATCCATAAGGAGGCTAAATGGGTTGATTAGAATAATTTTTTTGGAAAAAGGACCCCCGGTCAAGATGCTCATGACTCTGCATCATCTCAGGTGCATTAGTATATAACTAGCCAGCTAACAAGATGTCTCTATTGCTAGCTTAGGGATGGCTAATGCGAACCTTCTTACTATTATGTGGTAAGAGGTGCATTTATTAGTAACAATGGTGTTGACCTCACTTTTGTTGAGATCTAGTCTTTTCTCTTTAAAAGCCTAGGATCTAGCCATATGAATTTTATGTTGACTATCCTAGAGGACTAGTGATAGGAATCCTATCACAATAGAAACTCTAAACACCTCTTTACTCTTCTTGGAGTTTCACATATGTGGTTTTGACCTCTAGTGCTTAAGAGGATGGAACCAAGCATGAGGGAGCTCAAGAGGAGTCCCCCTAGGATTGTCTGACCCTAAGGTTAGCCCAGGGTTGTATGGTCTTGGTTAGTCTTGCACAAACACACTTAAACCCCTCACTTTCACTCACAACCTAAAACCCTAAACCAAGCATGCTTAGCCTGGTTCCCCACTCTTTTGGAAACACATGTGGGTTGCTTCCCAAACCCTTGGCCTTAAACTAGGGTGGCTAGGACCAACACATGGATCCAAAAGGAGGATTCCCTTGGTCTTATGGCTCAAAAGGGGTAATTTTGTGATTAACCTCCTCAATGAACCTCAATTTTACCCAAATACCCAATTTTGACTTTTTGCCAACAAACTTTTCCATAATTACCAAGATGACCTTGAAACACTAATTCCCCAAAATTGCCCAAATTCTTAAATTCCCTTCAAAAATCATATCAAACCATTCCAAACCACTCAAATTGCCCAAAGTACCACATCTTCCTCCAAATTCTCAAAATACCCTCAAATTTGCTAAAATGACCAAAATACCATTCAAGGCCCAAAAATTCTCAAAATCTCCAATTCACTCCAAGCATCTCCAAAATCTATTTGAACCACCCACTATCTCCAATTGCACCCAAATCTACAAAAAATAGTTAAAATTCCCAAATTACCCCCAAGTCCCTAAAGTCTCCAAATCTCGCCCAATTTCCACCAATTTGATTTCAAACACTCCCAATTTCAAATCCAAATAAATTCCATCATTTCCAAACACAATTTGAACAAATTCAAGTTCAATTGCATCAAACTCCAAACCCTAAATCCAAGTCCAAATCCATTTTGACTTCACCCCCAAATTTCATCCAATTCAACTCCATAATCAATCCAATTTTTCAAAATTTTCATTCCCAAATCACTTATGACATTCTCCTAGACCAAATTTTACCCTCAGTTGGTTTAGATCCAAGCCCAATTTAATCCCAAACCAAGTCCAAATCTAAATCTAAGCTTAATCCCCCATTTTGAACTTAATCTCATATCTACCTCAAATCTTTCAAATTGATCCAAACCCTAATATTTTCCACCATGCTTAAGCACNGTATTAGGCAACAATTTGATTGCATGATTTGTGGAATTCAACCAATGGAAATTCAATTACAGCACATTGCATGAAAATTTCATGTAGGTTGTGTGAATATAAATTCAAGCATATTCATGTTGTGTGGCTATATAACCTAGCATGATACATGAATACCTAATGTTACCTAAAAATGCCAATCCAATGTGCATGAAGGGTGAGAAAAACAAATAAATTTGTTTATGATATAAGATCATGTTAAATGAAACAAGCATGTGACAACTTATATTTATAATGATTGAAATGTTTACTTCATTATGATAGCTTGTGCTAAGAAGGACTCTGTCGATACTTTTCATTTGCATTCCGTTCAATCAATGAAAAATATATTAATGTTAACTCTATCAACCACCATTTCCTTGATGAACTTTGTGTCAATGACAAAGGTGGATCTTTTGCAAAGAACAAATTGTTGATCTTTATATCGATGGCATCTCCATCAAAGGCAACCATTTTTTATGATATTTGTGTCAACAATGACTCCATTGATCTTTATGTTGTGAATGACTCCAATGATCTTATGCCAATGCAACGCCATTCATTACTGCTCTATTAATGACTCCATTTATGATGACTATACCAACATCGACTCCATTGATGATCTCTCTCCATCAATGCAATTTCTATGATTACCCTTGCCAATGATGTTTTATTGACGACATCAAATTATATCATTGATGACTCGATGGAGCATTTTCAAACTGAACAAGCAGACTGATTGCAATGTTATTCTTAATATGGTTATCATCTCAAGTCAACCGATTTAACCGGGCTAGATAGCCAAAGACCCAATTACAACACAACGACTAGGATAATTTTACTGCGTAAAAATTCATAGCTTCCAATCGGTTGATTAGGTTAAATAATGAAGGACTTGAGCGCGGTTCATTGAACTCCGGTTGATTAATTTCTCTAGACGAGCCATTTTAACCAAGAACCATAATGTAGATAGCATAAATAAACTACATTGAAATTAATCATCAAATTGCCTCCTGCTTGCATGACGAAGTATCCTCTCTAAAAAATCTTTAGCTCCCCACCTGGTTAGCGAGAACACTAGATTGGATTACACACCAAAGTAGAAGTTATTTAGTAATATATTAAATTGTTCTCTTGCATGCTTTGCACCCACTTTTTATGGTCATAACGTCCCTTGGAATTTTCCAATAAAAAATATCTTTAGAAATTCACAATTCTCAAAATGCTTGCAAGGTATCATACTCCACAACTTGGTCGATTAGAGGATCCAGGAAAGAAAATCATCCTTATTAAGTATTTGCTATTTAATAATATACCACAAAAACTTGCTACCAAAAGAAACCACTAAAAACTTGCAATTTTAGTCTTTAACCAAAAACTTTGAAAGATAATCATTTTTGCTTAACTATAAAATAAACTTAGCCGAAAAACCACAAAATTGGTGAAATTCCATCAAACATAGAAACATACACACAAAGAGTAAAATTAAGAGAATTTTAATCAATTCTCACAGTTGGTTGACATATCATATGCATGATTTACTGAAAAGAAAATACAGAAACTATAGTTATTAAAGAAAGGTTAGAGTTTTTAATTCATTTTTATCACCACATGTTATATTCTTTGTCAAGAATAAACTTTAAGGTTTGTGTAACCTCCTAAATCACATTCACTTCTAAATTTTATTTTGCCTTTGTATATGATTAGTTTATTAACATTGTTATCAGTGGTTCTCAAGTCCCGAATGTGAAAAGTGGAGGGTTGCGTTAGCTAGTCGACAACCAGAGTAATTTGTTAAAAAATCATGATATGAATACTTTAAATAATTGCATAAATGTAGGGCATTTCTTGAAAGTGAAAAATTGTATGGTCTGAATACAGTGAAAAGTGTTTAAGGGTTACTACATTGACACCCTGGTGTCGTGAATAAGCAAGGATTCCCACATTATGGATGGATGTGGACAAAGAAGTTAGTCCATAAAATTAATATTAGGAATAAGATCCTGTAATATAGGTACTCTCACAACTAAAATAACAGAATTAGTAGATATTATGAGACATGGAAAGATAAATATCTTATGAATCCAAGAAATTAAATGTGCTGGAGAAAATGCTAATGAGATTGCTAGTTTAGGTTTTAAAATTTGGTATTTACATAGGAGTCAGACTAGAAACGATGTAGGTGCAATTATAGATAAGAGTTTGAAAGATAATGTTGTAAAAATTAATAGAATTAGAGATAAAATTATAACCCTAAAAATTATTGTTGATACTAAAATTTTTAATGTTATAAGTGCTTATGATCCTTAAGTAACTTTAGATATAGGTTTAAAGAGAAATTTTGCAATCACTTAGAAGAATTAATACAAATAATATCTTGAAGGAAAAATTTGTATGGGAGAAGATTTAAATGTACATGTTGATAGGGTGATTGAAGATTTTAGAAATATTCATGGTGACTATGGTTTTGGAGTAATTTATGAAGAAGGTAGAAACATATTAGATTTTCTTTAGCTTATGATTTTTTTATTGCTGAGACTTTATTTAAGAAATGGGTTGAATATATTATTACTTATAAGCATGAATTTAATAAAACACAAATTGATTATTTTCTTATGAGAAAAGTAGATCTTCGAGAATGTAAAAATTGTAATGCCATTTCAACTGAAAATCTAAGTACTCAGTATCAATCATTTGTTCATAATTTTAAGATAAGAAGTTAGAAGTTAAAAAAATATAATGAAGCATGCTTATAAAATTAGATGGGGCACCTAAAAGATACAAATAAATTTTTTTTTTATGAGTAAACTTCAACATTTCAAAATTTTGGATGTTCATGACGAAGTAAAGTTTTAGTGGGATAAAGTTGAAAAACTATTAAACAAGTGCAAAAGATGTACTTGAAAAATCAAAAAGAAAAATTTTTGTTAATAAAACTAGTTGGTGGTAAAATAATAATGTGCAAGAAAAGATAAAATATAAGAAATTTTGTTATAAAAATTAGTTTAAATATAAAATCTTAAAAACTATGAAAAATATAATGTGACACGTAGGGAGCCTAAGAGAATAATTTGTGACATTAAGAATTTTGCTTTTAGTAATCTTCATAATAAATTAGATACTAAAGAGCGTAAAAGTATATGTATAAACTAGCCAACAAAGAGAAAAAAAAAGATTTAATTCAAGTAAAGTGTATTAATAATGAAAATCAACTTAGTGCTTTTCTTTGAGAAAGATATTCCACATGGGTTGGTGTGATATTTTCATAAAATTTTTAATGAAGTTTCTAAAAGTACGATCTTTCTTAGCGATCTTAGTGTCGTTAATAATAATAAAACTTTTTATTTTTACCGTCACATTAGTAAAAAAGAAGTTGAGGAGGCTTTAGACAAAACAAAGCTTGGAATATTAGTGTGACCCGATGATATCCCAATTAAAGTGGAAACATGTAAGAGATTTTGGAGTTTCTTGGCTTATTAAACTCTTTAATAATATTTTAAAAACTAAAAAGTTGCATGAAGAGTGAAGGAAGAGTATTTTTGGTCCTCATTTTTAAGAATAAAGGGGATGCACAAGAGTGCAAATTATAGAGGAATTAAATTATGAGAGAGTTGTCTTAGATGGTTTGGTCACATTAAATGTTGACTATCTGATGATCTGATGGGGAGAGCAGATGTTTTATATTTGATTTATGTTAAGAAAGGTAGAGGCATACCTAAAAGGACTTGGGTTTATGTTATTAGATGTAAATGAAAATACGACTCTTAATAGGATACAATGAAGAAAAAAAATTGATGTAGCCGACCCACTTTGTGTGATAAAACTTGTCGTTATATATCATTAGTTTATTAACAAATATCAAAATACACCCACTATAATGTGGTACACCTTGATTTTCATTGAATTTTACTTGAACCTTTTTCTCTTCTTTAAAGAAACATTTAACCGCTGTTCAAACTAATTCCTTCCTAGAATATCAATTTAAATCCTCTAGAAGTATTGATCAAATACAATTAATTTTACTCATTACATTATATTCAGAATGACTTGGGCATGTTTGTTTAACTTTTTTTATTTAACATTTCAGCTGGACAAATGGAGTACCATAAGTTATCCAACCATTCTCATGCACGTGAATTTCCATCTCCAAGTCCAAGTTTTTATGCAACCCCTTTGCCTAGATCTCAGAGTGGTTCATGGAGAAGTCCAGTTCAATATCCTAGCCCTACATCAGGAAACTCAGGAACTCATAATTTCTCCAGGCCTTGGAATATGTCTGGAAATTATTCAGGGAACAGTTATTACTCCAATTCGTCACAAGGTGCTCTATCAAGCTTCAGGCTTGGAGAAAGTCCAATGAGTACTGCCTACTCTGATGTGAGGGGCAGTCCCCATTCTCACTCAAGTGGCAGAGGCTGGCAGTACAGGGGTGGTAGCCCTAGTCCAGGCTGGAGTGGTGGAAGGGGTAGAGGAGGATTTCATAATAAGGGTNTATAAATTTATAACCCTAAAAATTATCGTTGATACTAAAATTTTTAATGTTATAAGTGCTTATGATCCTCAAGTAACTTTAGATATAGGTTTAAAAAAGAAATTTTGCAATCACTTAGAAGAATTAATACAAATAATATCTTGAAGGAAGAATTTTTATGGGAGAAGATTTAAATGTACATGTTGATAGAGTGACTGAAGATTTTAAAAATATTCATGGTCATTATGGTTTTGGAGTAATTTATGAAGAAGCTAGAAACATATTAGATTTTCTTTAGCTTATGATTTTTTTATTGCTAAGACTTTATTTAAGAAATGGGTTGAACATATTATTACTTATAAGCATGAATTTAATAAAGCACAAATTGATTATTTTCTTATGAGAAAAGTAGATCTTCGAGAATGTAAAAATTGTAATGTCATTTCAACTGAAAATTTAAGCACTCAATATCTATCATTTGTTCATAATTTTAAGATAAGAAGTTAGAAGATAAAAAAAATATAATGAAGCATGCTTATAAAATTAGATGGGGCACCTAAAAGATACAAATAATTTTTTTTTTATGAGTAAACTTCAACATTTCAAAATTTTGGATGTTCATGAAGAAGTAAAGTTTTAGTGGGATAAAGTTGAAAAACTATTAAACAAGTTGCAAAAGATGTACTTGAAAAATCAAAAAGAAAAATTTTTGTTAATAAAACTAGTTGGTGGTAAAATAATAATGTGCAAGAAAAAATAAAATATAAGAAATTTTGTTATAAAAATTAGTTTAAATATAAAAGCTTAAAAACTATGAAAAATATAATGTGCACGTAGGGAGCCTAAGAGAATAATTTGTGACATTAAGAATTTTGCTTTTAGTAATCTTCATAATAAATTAGATACTAAAGAGCGTAAAAATATATGTATAAACTAGCCAACAAAGAGAAAAAAAAGGATTTAATTCAAGTAGAGTGTATTAATGATGAAAATTAACTTAGTGCTTTTAGGGCTCTTTAATAATTTTTTAAAAACTAAAGAGTTGCATGAAGAGTGAAGGAAGAGTATTTTTGATCCTCATTTTTAAGAATAAAGGGGATGCACATAACTGCAAATTATAGAGGAATTAAATTAACACGCCATACATTAAAATTATGAGAGAGAGTAATTGAATATGGGTTAAGATGTGATACAAAAATTTCTCATAATCAGTTTGGATTTATGTAAAACAAGTCTACTATGGAACCTATATATTTATTGAGAGGTTTGATGGAGAAGTATAAAAAGAGTAAGGAGAATCTACATTTGAATTTTATTGATTTAGAAAAAGCTTACAATAAGGTTCCAAGCGAAGTTCTTTAGAGAGTTCTAGAAATGGAAGATTTTGATATGTCTTATATTCAAGTCATTAAAGATATTTATACTAGAACTATTACTTATGTTCTAACAAAAGAATGATTGACCAAGTATTTTTTTATTTCAATTAGATTACATCAGGGATTGACTTTAAGCCCTTATCTTTTTGCATTGGTTATGGATGCTCTTACTGGACATTTACGTGACGATGTACCTTGGTGTATGCTTTATGCTGATGATATCCTTCATGTGGATAATACTAGAGAAAGAGTTAGGAAAAACTTGAATTATTGAGATCTACATTAGAGTCTAAAGGTAGACTAGAGTTGTTACATGTGTTTGAGCAGAAGGAGGATTAACCAAGTATTTTCCTATTTCAGTTGGATTACATTATGCATCGATATTAAGCCCATATCTTTTTGCTTTAGTTATGGATGCTTTTACAGGACATGTACAGGAGGATGTACCTTGGTGTATGCTATTTGCTGATGATATCTTTTATGTGGATAAGACTAGAGAAAGAGTTCAGGAAAAAGTTTGAACTATGAAGGTGTACCTTGGAGTTTGCAGGTCTTCGTTTGAGTAGTTCTAAAATTGAATACATTGAATATAATTTAGTAGTAGATCTAGTGGCAGAGTTGTAACTATAAGTGATCAAATCATTAAAGGTGTGAATGTTCTAAATATCTTGGGTTTATTGTTCAAAGTGATGGTGATATATGGGGATGTTATTAGTAAAATTGAAGTTAGTTGGTTGAACTGGACGAATGCATTGAGCCTTTTGTGTGATAGAAAATACCTCTTAGACTTGAAAAGAAAATTTTTTAAGATGGTGGCGAGACTTACAATGTTCTATGGTGCAGAATGTTGGCCTTTAAAAGAGAAGAAAAAAACTAACTTAAGTGTTGCTGAGATGGGAATGCTTAGGTGGATGAGTGGCTTGACACTTTAGAGATAAAATGTGATGAATGTATTCGTGAAAGGGTTGGTGTAGCTCCAATGGCAGACATGATTAGAGAGAGTTGTCTTAGATGGTTTGGTCACATTAAATGTTGACTATCTGATGATCTGATGGGGAGAGCAGATGTTTTATATTTGACTTATGTTAAGAAAGGTAGAGGCAGACCTAAAAGGACTTGGGTTTATGTTATTAGATGTAAATGAAAATAAGACTCTCAATAGGATACAATGGATAAAAAGAATTGATGTTGCCGATCCACTTTGTGTGATAAAACTTCTTGTTGTATATCATTAGTTTATTAACAAATATCAGAATACACCCACTATAATGTGGTACACCTTGATTTTCATTGAATTTTACTTGAACCTTTTTCTCTTCTTTAAAGAGACATTTAACCGCTGTTCAAACTAATTCCTTCCTAGAATATCAATATTAAGTCCTCTAGAAGTATTTGATCAAATACAATTAATTTTACTCATTACATTATATTCAAAATGACTTGGGCATGTTTGTTTAACTTTTTTTAATTAACATTGCAGCTGGACAAATGGAGTACCATAAGTTATCCAACCATATTTCTCATGCACGTGAATTTCCATCTCCAAGTCCAAGTTTTTATGAAACCCCTTTGCCTAGATCTCAGAGTGGTTCATGGAGAAGTCCAATTCAATATCCTAGCCCTACATCAGGAAATTCAGGAACTCATAATTTCTCCAGGCCTTGGAATATGTCTGGAAATTTTTCAGGGCACAGTTATTACTCCAATTCGTCACAAGGTGCTCTATCAAGCTTCAGGCTTGGAGAAAGTCCAATGAGTAGTGCCTACTCTGATGTGAGGGGCAATCCCCATTCTCACTCAAGTGGCAGAGGCTGCCAGTACAGGGGTGGTAGCCCTAGTCCAGGCTGGAGTGGTGGAAGGGGTAGAGGAGGATTTCATAATAAGGGTTATGGTTTAGGAAGGCAATTGGATAGCTTTTATGTTAAATCAATGGTTAAGGACCCCTGGCGTAAGCTGAAGCCTGTTATTGGCAATATTCTTGTGCCCCTTTCAGGACCACAGTCTTGGCTTCCAAAATCAATAACAACAAAGAAAGTCAAAGTTGCTGAGAATGCTATTGATATCAAACCTAAGCAGAACCTCGCAGAGTTCCTTGCAGTGGCTTTTGAAGAGACTATTAGTAATGAGCAGGAAGGAGAGGGATCGATAGTGCCATATACAAATGACCAATCTGGTCGTGCAGGTTAATGAGCGTGGTTAAGATATAGTCAATCCACTTCCATGTTCTCCATACTTGCAGAATGGAAAACCATCCTACTTACTCTTTAGGTATGTGATAGTACTTTCTGTATTTGATAGGTTTTGTCCGCATTAATGTAATTTTAGTTTAATTTGTTTTTGTGTTAATTTTGTGTTTCAGGACCTTTCTATGGAAAGGCATTGTGGGGTATATTGAAACCGACTGTAGCGTTATTGATTTTTAATTCTGTTTATAGTAATGTTGCTTTAGAACAGCTAGTTCTTAACATTTTGAAAGTTCATTGATATATTTTAAAATAAATGTCGTTTCTATTTATCTTTCTTCGAGGCTAAAAGACGCTAGAATTCTATTTAGGAATATAGGTTTGAAGATTTTGTATGAAATGTGTATGTCGTGGTTTCTCGTCTTGTGAGCTGTGTATGAAGCTTGCAGCTTTGCTTGAAAGTATCCTTTGTGTCCTTTTTATGAATTTCTCTTCCGTTAAAAACATTGTTATGATCTGTCTTCATTAGATCTAACTTATAACATGGGATCAATAACTGGATGTTTGACTTTATCATCCATCAACTGCGTTATCCCATCCCTTTGGGATTGAATTAATAGTGTTAGGATATATTTGAGATAGTTTTATGCCTGTGTTGTGCTTAAGTAAACCCCCGCAATTTTCTTTGTTGTTTTTTGCAACTAAATCTATTAAAATATGATGGTAGTAAGAAAGCTATTGTTTGATGTTGTAGAAAAAATAGTATTTATAATTCTCACCACAGCTTTCTAAAAGTTATTTTCTTTATTATAATTTTACAAGCACCTTTACAAAAAAGCTATAGCACTTCAGACAAACTTTTAGTTTTGTACTTAATTTATATCCAAATCTTGAACGTATGTCGGGCTCATATTGGATATTATGGGATGGTGCAGTTGTATGTTATATTTAAAGATTTATAATGAATATCTACAAGATATTGAATCCTAAATCCTTTCGACTAATTCATCACCTGAGCTTTAGTTCTTTGTGTTTTGGTAGTTTTTTTTTTGTGCTTTTATTTTTACTTATTTGATTTTATTCCCTATTTAAAGTTGAGCGTCTTTTTAGGAAAGACCAATGCGAAGTAAATGCTTTATAATAAATGTCCATTTTAGGAAATGGCTATATTTTATTGTTTTCCTTTTTACAGTACAGCAACATCTACGCTCTCGGTAATGTATTTTCTCAATTTCATTTTGTCGAGTGGTTGCTATGTCTGCTACATGTTGATTAATGTGCATTTAAATCATCTTTAGCGATTAAATGATAAAAGNGTCGATCCACTTCCATGTTCTCCATACTTGCAGAATGGAAGACCATCCTTCTTACTCTTAAGGTATGTGATAGTACTTTCTGTATTTGACAGGTTTTGTCTGCATTAATGTAATTTTAGTTTAATTTGCTTTTGTGTTAATTTTGTGTTTCAGGGCCTTTCTATGGAAAGGCATTGTGGGATATATTGAAACCGACTGTAGCGTTGTTGATTTTTAATTCTGTTTATAGTAATGTTGCTTTAGAACAGCTAGTTCTTAACATTTTGAAAGTTCATTGATATATTTTAAAATAAATGTCGTTTCTATTTATCTTTCTTCAAGGCTAAGAGACGCTAGAATTCTATCAAGGAATATAGGTTTGAAGATTTTGTATGAAATGTGTATGCCGTGGTTTCTCGTCTTGTGAGCTGTGTATGAAGCTTGCAGCTTTGCTTGAAAGTATCCTTTGTGTCCTTTTTATGAATTTCTCTTCCGTTAAAAACATTGTTATGATCTGTCTTCATTAGATCTAACTTATAACATGGGATCAATAATTGGATGTTTGACTTTATCATCCATCAACTGTGTTATCCCATCCATTTGGGATTGACTTAATAGTGTTAGGATATATTTGAGATAGTTTTATGCCTGTGTTGTGCTTAAGAATACCCTCACAATTTTCTTTGTTGTTTTTTGCAACTAAATCTATTAAAATGTGATGGTTGTAAGAAAGCTATTGTTTGATGTTGTAGAAAAGATAATATTTATAATTCTCACCACAACTTTCTAAAAGTTATTTGTTTTATTATAATTTTACAAGCACCTTTACAAAAAAGCTATATCGCTTCAGACAAACTCTTAGTTTCGTACTTAATCTATATCCAAATCTTGAACGTATGCCGGTTTTGCTATATCGCTCATATTGGATATTATGGGATGGTGCAGTTGTATGTTATATTTAAGGATTTATAATGAATATCTACAAGATATTGAATCCTAAATCCTTTCGACCATTCTTTGTGTTTTGGTAGTTTTTATTTGTGCTTTTATTTTTACTTATTTGATTTATTTTATTCCCTATTTAAAGTTGAGCGTCTTTTTAGGAAAGACTAATGCAAAGTAAATGCTTTATAATAAATGTACATTTTAGAAAATGGCCATATTTTATTGTTTTCCTTTTGACAGTACAGCAGCATCTGCATTCTCGGTAATGTATTTTCTCAATTTCATTNACATTTTAGGAAATGGCTATATTTTATTGTTTTCCTTTTGACAGTACAGCAGCATCTGCATTCTCGGTAATGTATTTTCTCAATTTCATTTTGTTGAGTGGTTGCTATGTCTGCTACATGTTGATTAATGTGCATTTAAATCATCTTTAGCGATTAAATGATAAAAGTATGATAAGAATACTGTTAATTTTAAAAATTCAAATATAAATATATTTTGTATTTTATGAATTTTATTTCAAAGTTTATATCATGTTGTGTGTGTGTGTGTGTGAGGCCATACATTCCAAGCTACTTAAAGTTAGGATGACTCTGAATCTGATTATTCTTAGGAAGAAGGGATTTATGCTTGGCAAGTGGGGTCTCTGCAAAGGGCATTTCTTTAGGTATTTAATGGAAATATATTAGAATCTGGTTAAGATTTGGGAAGCAAGTTTTGAGAAGGGGATTCATGAGTGAGAAGAGGAAGAGACTTGTATGCTGAAAGAGTTAGAAAGGTGGAGCATGAGCTTGGGATGCAACGATGCAGAC